>OZ025290.1:192419895-192733238 GCA_964019185.1 Maratus speculifer | reverse complement strand
TACAGTGAATGGTGCAAAATTTAAACTTTTTAAAAAGTAATATCGCGGGCCTCATTTGAAGTTAATCGGTTTCTGTTCCTACTGCCTTTGATAGACTTCTCAACATTTCCGTGGCATATTTGCATGACGGATTTCCGAGTAATGTGGGGAGAGAAATGAAACAGGCGGGAAAAAAAACCCTAACTTGTATATTAGCAGATGTTCCCATAATAATGAAAGAGGATGACTTCGTTCAGTAAAAAGTTTGATGTCTTGTTTTTTGTAACAGAAATTTCATATTGGGTCTTTCTATCACAGATCGAAAATCTTGTTAAAATCAACGTAATTATTTTTTTCACGTAACATGTTATATAGAAGCACGTGCAAGTATTTTTCTGCATATAACTACATGTATACATTCATTTTCAGGTAAATAGGGTATTATTCTCTGATTTAAAAAACTGCGGTTATTCCTAATCATTTACCTTATTAATGTGAGTGAAAGGAGGTGAAAAATGATACCAGCCCGAGGCTTTAACTTTGCCAGTTATTTCAGATTAGTAAAAAGTGGATTATGAAATAAGGTCTTAATTTGAAAGTTTATATATATATATATGTATGATAGCAATTAACTCTAATAATTAAAACCTTCTTTTATTGCTATTCTTCAGCTAGGTCAACGTCATCTCAGGTTTACTGGCGACATTTTAAGTTTCAGTATAACAGCCACGTAAAATCGAAAGCTATATTAAAAGATTTGGCAGAAGCAGGATTCGATAATTTAAATCAGCTTATTTTTAATCATGATAAAATTGCTATTTAAATCAGAATTTCTTTTAAATTATTTAAAATGTAAACAAACATAATAATGTGCTTTAATATAATTTAATTTTGCATAATACTGATAATCAAACAGCTTTAAAGATAAGCTTAGTCTTTGTAAAAAGAACAATATAAAGTTTAGGGAAAAAATGCGTTCAAATTTTATTTGAATCAAAATATAAAATAATCTTGCAACTGTAAGAAAATCTAAACAAGAATATAATTTAAAAATTTTTAAAAAGTCATAAAACAATAATACTGCACGAAATAAAAAAAAATGATTTAAAGTTTTTAAAAAAGATTAAAGTAAAAAAAAAAAAAATCGATTATTTTGATTTTTATCCAAAAAAAAAATAAATAAATAAATAAATAAATAAATAATAATAATAATAATCACGAACTCCGTGGGATTAAAAGCAATGGAAAAGACTATTTTGATTATTCATTTGAACTGAAACAAAAGAATATCGTCTATAGCAGGCCAGTCCAACCTTTCAGGAGCGCACCTCAGCTCGTGGCATTTAGTGAAGGGCGCCAGTATTCACACGACTGAAAACATGCGGCAATATTATCGCACGCGTGTCATATAATGCGAATGGATTTTAGAGCGGAAGACAAAAGGCCCCTACAATTCTGAAGTTACATATATTGAATTTCAAATTATTCATTTTTCTATGATAGCTCTATCTCAAAAATGTTTGTAGGGTAAGCTGCTTAAAAACTTTAAGCGTGCCTAAAACAACAATAGTAAAAAATAAATAAATATGAAAATCAGAGACATTGCTAGGTTTCTTTTAGGATGTGAAAATGTGCTTTGACTTATTTCAAGGCACGAATTTAGTCTTATAAAAAATATATAACTATGCATGATTTCTGTTTTTTAATGTGTTTTCACAACACTGTCAGAAAAATTCGTCAATATACACTAAGTTATCGTTATTTTTTCACAAATAACTTCTGTTTTCCCAAAAGACGTATTTGTTCTGTGAGTTCATTCCGAAAGTCGAAAAATGAGGAAACGTTTCCGTTTATATCTAGCACGCATGCGCATTGGGTCTATTAGTAATAAATTCGAATTTATTTTTAAAATGAAAAACAAAAGTATTCTATCGATTAAAATGTCTAATTTAGTTTTAAAAGACAAAAATGTTTTCGAATTTAAAAATAAATAACAATTACTTTCTTTATTCGTTCAAAAATTCTCACAATCTGTTATTCAAAGTTGGATAAGTTGAATAAAGTTCAATAAAGTTATTTCTATGATAAATATTCGCATATAAAATATACTTTAAGTGAACACATTTAAAAAATATTTTAATTAAAAAATAAAATGCAAAAAAAATTGATATTATTAAAAAACTTATCGAATAAAAATAAAACATCCATGTTTTTTCGCTAACAATCTACGTAATATATTTAAAATTCACATTTTTATACTATATTAATATTAAAGTAAAAAAAAAAAAACCAGCCACAGTTTCATTAAAGATGAAGTCTTTCCGAGATTAACTGCAAAATTAAAAGCTTTTTAACGAAATACACCAAAGCACACCCATATGAAATGAACACTTCTATTTAAAGCTAAATCTTCACAAGAAATCCTGGCGCCGTGGATGCGCGATGGTCTTGTAATCCTGGGGTCCTTGGTTCGATCCCCACCTCTTCCGCATTGATTTTTCCAAACTTTTTTCAAGTGACGGATATTTTTCCTCTTTTGACGGAGAAAAAAATAAACGGAAAGTCGTCAATATACAGACAATTTCTGGCAGCAGTGCTGCCAGTACATTTTCTGTAAAAAAACGGAAATTTTTTTGAGAGTGAAGTTTTGAAAATATTTCTGATGCAAATATTAATGATTTTACAGAAAATATTCTTTATAATTCAATTTTACTTCTAAAAAAGTCTAGTAATAGAAAATCTTCAAAAAGGCGCCAAAAAAAAAAAAAAAAAAAAAAAAAAAAATCTTCAAAGGGTGCCGCGTTGGACAGCCCTTGTCTATAGCAACTTTGACAAATGTAGAATGTAGAAATGTAAAATATCTACTTTGAGCTAAAAATAAAATTGGACAACAGGATCATAAATGAATCCAACAGAAGAATACGATATCAAATAAAATAATTTTGAGAAGAACATTATTGTTATTCTGAAAAATATCGTGTCATTTTGCTTGAAAGGAAAAGTGTGTTTTGCGTGCACTAACTTATGCAGCGTAACAAAAACGGATGATGCAAAAATTACAAACAAAACAAGCGAAGTAGGAAAACCAAAACCGTATTCTAAGCATAACTTGAAGAGACAAAGAAAATGGGTAAATATGATCGCAGATCGCACAGGTTTCGTTTAATTGTGTATTTTAAAGCGCATTATCCTTAAATTAGTAAATCAAAATTACCAATTTATGATTATTAAATTGTTGTATTTAATTGAATTTAATTGCACAGTTGCGTTTAATTTTAAAATAGTTAAAAGTACACATTTGAATGAAATTAAAAACATTAAAGCAAAATTATTTGAATATTCTTTATTATTTAGAGAAAGAGTTATTTTATTATTAAATATCATTATAGAAGTTTAAAATTTTGTTTCAGTATTTAAATACTGTCAAACAATGTTCTGCTATTTTTCATTGGTACAGGGGAAAATATTCAATATCTAATGGCCATGTTAGGCAGAAGAGATTGTCAACATTTCTTACTCATGTCTCTTATTTTCTTTTATATCAGATCACTTTATTTTTATAAAGTTATAATTTAAATTTCAAATTTCATTTCGCCCATAAACTTAACGTTTTTTCTATAACATTCATACCAGAGTTTTCCGTGGATTTCTATCCATGAATAAAAATTAACTATATACCTAATAATCTCTACACTGCGCTTGTAAATCAAACAGATACTCGCGGTGCTTACGTATTAACGCCACCGCAGCTACAAATATGGCGGATTTTAAGCACCGCCAATCTACAATTAAAATTTTTGCGATAAAATTGCGATAAAATAAAACACTTTCAAAATTTAAAATCCTTTATAAAATAAAATAGTCAATCGGATTTCGGTGGAAAATGAGTTGATATACAGTTTAACATAGATTCAAAAGAGTATCTTTTTTGGCAAATATCAAATACGCATTTTCGTAGCACTAACAAATGGCGACAAAAATCAGCAAACAACAAGGCAACAAGGAATCCAAAAGATAACTGTGTGCGCGTGCAAACAACAAAATTGTTCTACATTGGCGCATTAGCGCAACTTCTGCTGCGGTGGCGTTAATACGTAAGTACCATACTCGCTACCAATATAATTTTTAATGAATTTTGCATGCAAAGCTTGTAAATGACTCTCCCCCCCCCCCCCCCAAAAAAAAAAAAAAAAAACAAACTCGTCTCTAGCACTTCATCCAAAATTACTAACTCTTTTATTGATTTATGTATCTTAATAATGAATAAGGACTGAATATTATAAAATGGTAATGAATAATATAAAATTAGAGAAAGAGTTATTATTAAATATCATTAATGTAAATTTTAAATTTTGTTTCAGTATTCGAATATTGTCAAACCAAATTCTGCAATTTTTCATTGGTATAGGGGAAAGTATATTCATCATGTAACAACCATGTAAGGGAGATTATCAACCTTTCTCACAGTTTTGAATTCAGACACTTTTCTCCGGGAGGGATTTCTGCGGCGCCGGGGGGGGGAGGGGGCATTGTAGAGTTTTTTGGGGGGGAATTGCAATTTTTAACCACTGAAAACACGAAATCTCAAATCCTTCAGAGGAACATCTTATTGCTCCGGGGGCTGGAATGCTCCCCCCCGGGCCACCCTCTGAACTCAATTTTGATTTCTCACTTGTGTCTCTTATTTTCCTTTGTATGCAAAGCTATAAATTAAATTTCAAATTTCATTTCGCTCATAAACTTAACTTTTCTACAACATTCATATCAGAGTTTTCTGTGGTTTTCTGCCCATGAATAAAAAAAACTATATCTAATAATCTCAACACTTCACCTGTAAATCAAATAGATACTCGCTATAAATATAGTTTTTAATGCATTTTACATGCAAAGTTTGTAAACGACTCTTTTTTCTGTATTCTTATACTGTTAAACCAAATTTTGCTGCTTTAGTCTGGTATAGGAAGAAAATATTCAATATCTATAATGGCCAGGTTAAGGAGAACATTTCTCTCTTGTGACTCTTATTTTCCTTGATAACTGATTCCTTTATTCTATATGCGTTATTTGTTTTTGAAAAGTTATAATTTGAATTTGAATTTAAATTTTCTTTTTTGCCCATAAACTTAACGCTTTTTCTAAAACATTTATATTAAAAATAATTACGCCAGAAATTATAAACAAATTTATTACAAAAAAAATTTTCATGAATTTCTACTCACGAATAAAAATAACTTTATATCTAATAATCTGTACATTGCGTTTGTAAGTCAAATAGATACTCGCTATAAATATAATTTTTAATGCATTTTGCATGCAAAGCTTGTATAAATGACTTTTTTTTTTTCTCCCATATTCGTGAGTAGCAAGCACTTCATCCGAAATATTATTCACTCCTCCAATCTTCCTACGAGAAAGATGATTGAGCCCTCATTTGCTTGCATTTAGTCAACAATGCTAAAACGCCCATTTCCGAAAAGAGCAGACACACCCAGAAGAAGCAAAATAACAATGAAAAGTTTCTAAAAAACAAAGGAGCCTGGCGAATCGGGGCTTCACCGATGTGGGTTGCGCCCAGATTTAGTTCAAGAAGAGATGAATCTCTACACACTACAACTTCAACTTATAAATCTCTGCTTGCACGCAAAAGAAGTCGAGCCTATAAATCTGTAGAGTTGAGTTTAAATGAAAGCATTTGAGGCAGTTTTGAAAACAAAACAGTTTAACTTAAAAGGATTAAAATTTTACGCTTGCACATCTGAGGCATAGTAATAGTGCTAATCTGGGCTCATATTTTCTGTCTCGATTTTTCTTTCTTTCTTTTTATTCCCTTTTTTTTTATTCCCATACCACCTAAAATGTCATAATGTTACAATAAGAAAAATCACAAAAAATATTTACTTATCTTTTCAACTTTTATAATATTATAAGCATTCAATAAAAATGCATATGCAGATACTTTTTTTTATTTTTTAAATAAAAGATTATTATAAACATTCCATAAAAATAAAATGCATACGCAAATACATTTTTCTATTTTCAATTTCAAAAGAAAAAAAAAATATTGCGTTTGAAAATGTATCACATTTTTTTACATTAAGTTGATTAAATATTATTAAAAGCAAAAAAAAAAAAAAAAAAAAAAAAAGTCAGACATTGCACGTCAAACATAGCAAATAAGGTGCTTTCATATTACAACTAAGTTTTAAAAATATTCAGATCTTGGTGCAATGATAGTATACAGTACTTTGGATACGAAATTTTTATGCGTCTCTGTAAATACTATCTGTTTTCTATTATACAGGAAGAAAAACTTTAGTATATCTCAGCAACGTATGTCAATTGTTGTTAAATGTTATTAAAACGCATTCCAAACAATGTTTTACCTTTTACTATTATGTAATGAAATAATTTTGCATGACCCGACAAATTAATAATAAATATTATTTGCACCACAGATTGTACAGAATACAGTATTTAGTATATACAGTAAAATCTGTCTAAGCCGGAATCTGCCTAAGCCGGAAATCTGTCTAAGGCGGAAACATTTTAGTGTCCCACGTTTATAAACATAGAGATTTCCGAGAAATCTGTATAAGGCGGAAAAAATCTGTGTAACGCGGAACCAGACATTCATTTTGGGTCCCAGGTAGCAAATTTACTGTTTAAGACGGAAGAAAATTTTACTGCGAAATATAAATGGAAAGAAATTCTTTCTTTTCATATTGAAGTGTATTGTTTAGTCGTATTCCCAGAAGTTAAGAAAAGACGTCATTGATTGCTGGCATTAGTTTGGGGATGATTTTATTATTTTATATGACTGGGAACTGTTGAACAACGGGTTTACTAGTGTGTATGTGTACTATCAATTTGTAATTTAAATTATTATCACTATAAATATATAAAAATATGTAAAGATTTCATCTCTAATTAATTAAATTTTTTAAAGATACGTTTGTTTTAACTTTTAATTAAATAAATGTTTAATACTCTTTGAACGGGATGTCTAAGTATTTCTGTCTAAGCCGGAAATCTGTTTAAAGCGGAATATTATTTCAGTGCCAAGCGATTCCGCCTTAGACAGATTTCGCTGTACTTAATAGAAGCATGTCAATTTTATTTTGTTCGAATGAGTGTAACATCATTAAAATGCACTTGAAACTAATTTTTCCCATTGGTAGTAATGTAACGGAATACTTTGATTGTACCTATAATTAAACTATGCATCCGATTTTCATAAAATTTGAAATGACTGAACAAAATTATGCAACAATTATATATTTTATATTTCAAACGGTTCAGTTGCGTAGTTTTTGCTTTCTTACATGTGGACAGACAGGCTGGAAGACGACAATTGGTACTACGTATTTACATAATTACGAACGCACCTAAAAAGCGTTTCTTATCTTTTTTTCCGCTATTTGGAAATGTCTCGAGTCTCGTTTTCTATTTCACATTGTTTCAGATTTCGCTTTTAAAATACAGTGGAACCTGTCTAAAATGACCACCTTTGGGACAGGCTAAAATGGTCACTATATAAAGGTGGTCACTTTATGGAGTGTCTTTCAAAATGACACATTAAAATATTGTGATCTCAAAAAATAAAATATAAATATTAAAAATATACTATATTAAGTAATGAACTGATTAATTAACAATAATAACTGATTCATTAATTTAAAATATGCTGAATAAAGGACAACTTACTTAAAACTTGCATTATTTCTTTTGAATACTGTTGAAATTCCGTAGCAATTGGTTTAAATAACTCATACTTACAAGATACTCTGTAATTTAAACACATTTTTATTTTCATTGTAATTACGTAAAAGTAACGTTTCTATGACTGGCGAAATAAACTTTCCAATAAAAATCACCTTAGAGAAGTGCAGGTATATCATTACAATAAGGGACAAATTGGTCTCTTTATACATTAAGCAAATAGCAACTATAAGAGATAAATTCCTGTACTTTTTTAATGGATCAAAATAAAATTTCAGAAAATGATCACTTTAGTCTTTTAGTTTCAAAATTTTCGCATGCAGAAAAATGGATGGTCACATTTTACAGGTTCAAATAACATTGACAAAAACAGGGTAACTGGTCACTTTACACAGGTGGACACATTAGACGGGTGGTCACATTACGGGACAATTCTCATATTATTTAATATGAGCACAAGTAAACTTTTGCAAAATCGGTCACTTTAGCCAGGTAACCACTTTACCAAGATTGTCACTTTAGCAGGTTGCACTGTATATGATTTTGGTCTGTTTAACCACAGCCGAACTCAATGTCCTCCTCTCCCTCTCCCCTATAAGGAACGGAAGCGCTCATGGAGTTTGGCCGTGGTTTAATCAAGTCTATTTCAGCAGGGTAAGATTTAGTACTCATGTAATTATATTGGTTCTCAAATTGCTTGAATAACAAAGCGAAATTTTCTAACACATTTTATTATAAACACATAAAATTGTCAGGCCTGACTATTAAAGCGATTTGAAATCGAAATGAGTTTTCCATTTTCTGATAAATAAATTACCTATTGAGTTATAAGCAACTACATGGTCACGTGACAACCTGTCTCGCGGTGTCGAGTGCGAAATTGAGTTCAAAGCACCCACTTTCACAGTATTTTCTGATAAAAAGTAAAGGTCTTTCGATTGCATACAGTTTCTGATTTTCAGGTGTTCCCGAACAAAAAGTGAGAAATAAAAAATATGGCTTAAAATAAAGAAAGGCCTCAAAACGACTCAAATTACACTTCGAACAAAGAACAAATGAATATTGATCTCAGTTGGTCATCTAGCAATATAAAGCAGCATACTGCAAAAGTTAACTTTTAAAAAGCAAATATAACTTTAAAAAAGAAAGAAAGAAAGAAAAACATGATTACTATTTTTATTTTGATCAAACTTCAAAGAGATAAAGAAACACAGTTTTAGCATAATGCTTAGTTTGAAATCTAAAGAACACGCATTTTGATTGCATTCGTACATACATTGTACGGATCATTCGCACAAAAAACGCAGTTAAAAAAAAAAAAAAAAAAAAAAAAAAAAAAAAAAAAAAACTGTTAACTTTAACGAATTAAAAAAAAAACTATTTTCTAAAAAGGCAACACGCATCAAGATTTCATTACTTTTCAAATTTTTCTTTATATTTAAGCAATTCTTTACAGCAAAATGTTAATGAAAAATGAAAAATCAGACATTATCGGTAAAAAATTGACTGCCAAATCCACGGAGGGGAATTCCATTGAGAGAACAAAAACTAAGATTTGAATTTTTTAAGTACTGTACTTTGGTTTTCCAGTTTATTAAAATAATGCATTTCTTTTTATTTAATGCAATGTTAATTATGTCTAAAACTTGTAATATGATTACAAATTTGCTTTTTCTAAGACAAAATGGCTTTTTTTCTTCGAAAACAGCTGATGATGATTTAACATGTATAATCTATAGGTTTTTTTTTTTTTTTTTTTTTTTTTTTCTTTAGTGTTTGAGGAAGGACACTATGATTATTTTGGATCTAAGGTTTATAAGTTTAATTCCTTAGTTAAAAAAAAATAAATATGCATATCAAGTTAGAATTTAATTATCATTGTATTGATTTAATTATATGGCTTATTTAAAACTCAAATATACATGAAATTATTGAGAATGAAAATGATTAGAAAATCTGTTACGATTTTTAATATTTATTCCTTTAAGACTATAAAAAGCACCTTTTCCAGAAATGATACACCATAATTATAAATAATGCAAGTTTATCTATAAGTTGAACTAAAAGAATGGCCCTAGTAAAAATAAAAATTATAAGTAATCTAATTTTATAATTATCTCCCCCCCCCCTCTTTAACCCTTTCCGGCACGGGCAAATTCTGTTCGTAAAATGAGAAATTATTAACTGACACTGGAATTTACAAACGACTTTTTTCGAAATTGTAAAAGCCTTAATTCAAGCTTTCATTGTAAAAGCAAAATTTTATTAAGGGTGTTCTCAACTAATCCGCTCACCAAGCGAAAAACGTTTTGACACATTTACAAATTCATTTTTTAACAGAAAGTTATAAAATTTTAATGCCTGACTAGGAAAGCAATTTCGAATTGAACTTATTTTTCCATTTTATGATAATTAAATTACTTATCGAATTATAAGCTATTTCGATGACTCAATCACCCGTTTTTCTCCTCCTTTTCGACCGGTTTTTCTGCTTTCGTCGGGAAATAGGCTCAAAAGTGTCAACTTTGAAAGCTTGTTATGAAAAATCTATTGTGTTTTTAAAAAACAAAAGAATGAGTGCCATTAGACAGTTTCTGAATAACAACACCTGCTATTTTCATGCATTTCCGAACAAAAATAAATTAATGCATGTGTCACAAAGTTGCCCTTTTTGATTTAAGAACACCCTTAAAATATTCTTGGTGAAGCATGCAAGTTTCGAATTAAAATTAGGTGTGCCAGGAGTGGGCACAGAGTGCCGGGAATGATTATAAACCATTCACTGCCAATGGCGATGCAAAAACGTACCACATTCCCCCCCCCCCCCCTTCCTTGAGGAAATAAATTTTCGGATATGCAACAACAATTTTGTTGAAATCTGTAGCATTGATTTTAACTAATTATTATTACAATTACCATTTTATTGCCATCCCAATATTCTACATTATAAATATTTGACTTGTGTTCCACTTTATGATTAAATCTGTTCTTTCTTTCTTTTTTATTTCTTGTTATCATCTATTTTTAAAATATTTCAAATTCTTAATATAATGATATTTCCTGGAGAGATATATTTATTAAGATCATTTATATATGTATGTTTAAGTTTTTTATACATTGGGTTATTTTATATTCATTGTAGATGTTGAATTGTAGTATTATATATGATAGAAACATTGCGCAATTCGTAAATAATTTCCTCCGTTGTGCAACAAGTGACAATTATCATGGCATCATAAATAAAGTTAAGTGCTTGTTAGCGCGACCTTGGAAACAGTGATTACGAGTGAACAATTACAGGTTTACAAAACTGTCAAAACTTTCAAAATGACTCTTTTTTTATTAATAATTGTTTCTACATTATGATTTATGTATGCATCGATTAAAATTTCTTTCTGTTCTCAGTGATTATGAGACTGATGCACTTTCAAACTTAACGGAGAAATCTGCTTAGAAGCACAAAAGGTAAATAATCTCTATGAAGTCCAGTTGGCTAACGAAAACCACGCGAACATTACACAAACGTGCAACAATAAAAATTGTCTAGAACTATGGCATAGAAGGTTAGCACACAGAAATCTAACATCGATTAAAGAAATTACACAAAAGGAATTAGTAAGAGGTATCCAGATAAACAATTGTAAACATAATATAGATTGCGAACCGTGTATTAAGGCGAAATTAACTGATGAACCCTATCCGAAAGTTGCTCAGTATAGAGCAAGTAAAAGGCTTCAACTTATTCACTCGGATGTTTGTGGATCTTTTCAGACACCCACGATTGGGGGGAAATCATATTTCTTGACTTTTATTGATGACTACTCGCGATTCACAATAATCTATCTATTGAAAAGAAAAAGTGAAGTCTATGAAAAACTCAAAGAGTTCATTGCGCTGATAAGCAACAAATTTGGTGAAAAACCGAAAGAAATCAGAACGGATAATGGGGGAGAATTTACATCAGATGAAATTGAGAATTATCTCAAGTCAAATGGGATAAAACATCAACATACAGTCCCATATTGTGCAAGTCAAAATGGGGTGGCTGAACGGAAAAATAGGTCGTTAGTTGAGATGGCTAGGACAATGTTAAATGAATCAAATCTACCTTTAAAGTTCTGGGGGGAAGCAATCTGTACGGCAAACCACCTACAAAATAGACTGCCTACAAAAGCTAATGCAAAAACGCCATATGAATTATGGACAGAAAGACAGCCAAACTTAAGTTACGTTAAAGTATTTGGCTGCAAAGCCTTCGCTTATATTGATAAAGCCAGAAGACAAAAATTAGATAATAAAGCTGTTGAAGGTATTTTTGTGGGATACGACAATGAATCTAAGGGATACCGCATATATGTAGGAGGAAATGAAATAAAAATCGCGAGAACGGTAAAATTTCTTGAAAATAAATTCAAATACGTAAATGATAAGCCTGAAATTGAACAAAAACAAAATGAAGACGAAAAACGCAATTGTAAAAATCTCGTAGAGATAGAAATTTCGAACGGAAAAACAACACCATCTGCGTCTCAACAACAAATTGTGGAACTAAGGCGCTCAGATAGAATAAATAAAGGCGTACCTCCTGATAGGCTAATATATATTGTCAAAGATGACAAAATTAATGAACCAAAGGACTATAAGGAAGTTAAATTAATGGAAAACTCTCCGGTAAAACAGAATTGGATAGAAGCCATGGAGAGCGAAATGAATTCTTTAAGAAAAAATAAAACATAGTCAATTGTAGATCCTCCACCGAATAAGAGAATAATAGGTTGTAAATGGACTTATAAATTAAAGCGTGACAATACCGGAAAAATCCAAAAATATAAGGCACGTTTAGTAGCTAAAGGATATACGCAAAAGTTCGGAGAGGATTATGACGAAACCTACGCACCGGTCGTATCGTATACTACGATAAGAGCATTATTAATAGCAGCGTTGCACCAAAACTTGAATGTTAAGCATATAGATATAAACACTGCGTTCCTACATGGGGAACTTGAGGAGGAGATATACATGACGCAACCGGAAGGATTCGTTGAACCAAATCAGGAAAACAAAGTCTGTAAATTGAATAAAGCAATCTACGGACTTAAGCAAGCCGCGAAAGCGTGGCATAATAAAATAACAGAAACACTAAAAAACATGAATTTCATTCAAAGTAAAATCGATACATGTCTTTTTACACAGAAAAGGAATAATGAAACAACCTATATAATAACATACGTCGATGACCTCTTAATTGCAGGAAAAGACGAAGCCATAGAGGAAATAATCGAGAACTTAAATAAAGAATATGAACTAAAGAATTTAGGGGATATAAGTAATTATTTATCCATGAACATTCGAAAGGTAAACAAAAGCTACTTAATTAACCAAACTTCAAAAATCGAAGAGTTAATTAATAAATTCAATTTACAAGAAGCAAAACCGTGTAGTACACCCATGGAAACAAATTACACACACTTTAAAGATGACGACAATCTCTTACCACACAACACACAATACAGACAAGCCATCGGAGCACTCTTATATCTTGCAACAGTGAGCAGACCTGATATATGTGCAGCTGTTAATATCTTGAGCCGAAGAACCGAAAGGCCAAGAATGAAAGATTGGAACAGTGTAAAGCGGGTAATGAGATACCTTAAGACAACAAAAACCTTTAATCTAGTTATAGATGGAAATTCAAAACCAACGCTAGAAGTCTACGCGGACGCTGATTGGGGTGGAGACACAGAATCAAGAAAATCGACAAGTGGTAATGTATATTTGCTAGGTAAAAATCCCATACTTTGGTCAACTAAAAAACAATCCTGCATAGCTTTATCTTCTGCCGAAGCTGAGTACATCTCAGCAGCGAATGCAGCAAATCAAGTTAAATGGCTGGTGAACCTACTCAACGAACTTAATCTCTCACAAACATATCCAATAACATTGTATGAAGATAATCAATCGGCCATTAAAATGATAGAATTAGAAAAACATTCAAGTAAAACAAAGCACATAGAACTAAGATTTCATCTTATAAAACATTTGAAACAAGAAGGTATAATAAACCTCGTGTACTGCCCAACAAAAGTCATGCTAGCCGACTTATTTACAAAACCCCTGCCAAAGACTATTTTTGAAGTTCACAGGAAGAACTTGCATCTGAGTGACAACACAACTTCAGAAATTAAGGAGGAGTTGATAGAAACATTGCGCAATTCGTAAATAATTTCCTCCGTTGTGCAACGAGTGACAATTATCATGGCATCATAAATAAAGTTAAGTGCTTGTTAGCGCGACCTTGGAAACAGTGATTACGAGTGAACAATTACAGGTTTACAAAACTGTCAAAACTTTCAAAATGACTCTTTTTTTATTAATAATTGTTTCTACATTATGATTTATGTATGCATCGATTAAAATTTCTTTCTGTTCTCAGTTTTTTTTGTAGCTTGATGTAAGCACTACCTCTTTGCTGTGTTTTTTCTCGCGGGTTAAAAATAAAGTAGAAAATGAAGAAGCGTGGATATAATAATTTGTGTGTGTGTTTTACAGTTACCATATTATAATATTATATGTCTTTATCAAGATGAATTAGTGCCGTGGATATAGCAACATGTGAATATGCCCGGTTCCCTTCCCTTATGGTGGATCTAATTGTTGGACACTTAAATGAAGAAGAATTCATCGGGTGAGTACCATTTACTCTCCTATTTAATTCTGATTAATGATAAGAAGTAAAGAAAACAATTATATTGAGGTTATAGTGAGAACTCACGCCGTTATTAAGACAAACGTCTTACAATATAATGGTTATATAAATACACAGTTGACACCATGAAATCCGCACACTTAGGGTAGGGACAAAGGATTTTGTCTATTTAGATTTATGCCGATTATAGATCATCCCTTTATTTTATTTTATTTTTATTTTATTATTATTATTATTCGTTGATAAATTAGGAATTGCACAAAAAATAAAATTAAAATGGAAAAGAAAAATATAGTACAACACTGGTTTAATATATTTAATAATTTAGTTAATTTAAAGAAAAACTATATAAAAAACAAATTTATTGATTATTTATTTATTTATTTAACTTACACAACACAATGGTAGTTTAAGTTTTCCTTTGCGGTATTTTTATTTTATTTATTTATTCATTTATTTTTAAATCTATAAACATTCATTTTCCAAGATAAAATTTTATTATATTCTAGGAAATTTAAATATATTTATCCTATTCATATTTAACTATTTATTCCTGCATCTGAATCACTTTCAGCATGGTATTGTGATATTTAATTTTTAAGTTCTTGGACATAAGTCGAATTCTTTTGCAGAAAGATATGTTTGCACTATGTGTAATTAATAGTTCGTGATAAAGAAAGAAAAATAGATTTATCTAAGAGCATAACTGTTAATTGCAATTTTAACTGCTGAAATTCCAAATATAGTGCGGATAATAGACCTGTGTGAATTATATTTAGGCGGATCACAGATTTGACTGAAAAAAAAAAAAAAAAAAAAAAAACAATTTTCCCTCCAAATAATAATTAATAAAATTATCTGTCTAGGAAAGGTTTGGATGCTTTAAAGAACACTTAAAAAAATTTTTATTCTTAAAACGGCACCTTTTACAAAACTTTTTGCATTAAAACAGGACCCTGCACAGATGTTTTCACCATAAAACAGGATTTTTTAATTAAAGAATCCGTCACTTCACTTTAACTCCTAGATTCCAAATCCCTTGATAACTTACGAAAAAATTTAAAAGTTCGAAAGAATGTTTTTCCACCCTCAGCAGCTCGAAATTTTCTGATACATTTCCAGATTCATTTTTGAAAATTAACGCAAGAAACTTGCTGAGAGGATTTTTGAAGAGATTTATAAGATGCTGGGTTTTTTATTTTTCACTCAATTCGTTATAATTCAATTTATAAGTAATTATTTCCTCAGCAAACCCCTTTTTTCGTTCCCATATATTCCGTTTCGAAAAATTCGGTTCAAAACACCAACTTTGGCAAGCAGTTGGATGGGAATGCACACTTAAAACGGTTATAATGCTTTTTTTATATGTTTTGTATAGAAGGGAAAAATCAGCATCAGTAAGAAAAATAAAAACGTTGATAATAATTGAATGAGTGTTTGTAAGAAGGACCTAACGTTACAAATTTAAATTTTTTGAGAAAGGAGGAATTTTGCCTGTAATGATAATATAAATGCAGATGAACATATGCATAATAATATATATACGTTATTTAAAAGGGTCCATGGTCAAAATTTAATTTTTTTTTTATTTATAGGCATATTTTATTTTATTTTTTTATTAATTAATTAATTAATTAAATTTTTTTTTTTGCAATGTAACTTTCTGTAAAGATTAGTTTTCGGATAAAAAGTTTTTGAAAAATGTATGAACTACTTGTCATATTTCATTACTTTTAAGTACACAAAAAGCACTTTTTAAGGTGCACAAAAGATTTTTTTTTTCTTTTTCAGGATTTAAATAAAAAAATTATAATGATTTTGGAAGTTAAAAAAGATTTTTAATTTTGAAAATAATATTTTTAAAAAATTCCCATGGAATTAAAAATCCCGAACATAAATTAAAATATCTGTACAAAAATTCCTACATATATATTTTGTGCGAAAGTATAGATAAATCTTTTGAAACATGACATATCCGTAAAATCCTATAGTGTTATATCTGTTTATGGAACCATTTAAATGAGGTACTCGGTTTGCGTTATTTAATTATTTAGCTTTGCAGTGTTGTGAAAGAAAATGTACTTTGGGGAAATTTTGAAACCATGATTCCTTTAAAAAAATGTCGAATATGTATATAATAGAATCTAAAATTGCTCAACCAAATATTCTGTACAATGATCATTTAGTGTAATCAATTAAATAATTTATTACACTTTAGAAATCACTGTATAAAAAGAACATTTGAGGAATGAATTAAAAATGTGTTTTAACGCATTTTTAAGGATATATTTGTGATATTACTAAACTGCAAAAAACATTAAAAAAATTGTTGGGGATCATTGTTAAATAAAATTTAATAATACTGAAAATTAGGCTTTATCTAAAATAAAGATTTTGTTACTACTAATGCATTTTATTAAAAGAAATTGTACACTTCCTCTCCCTCCCCCCTTTTTTGTAAAAAATATGTAAAATATTTGCAAACTGAATTTTAAACTTTAGCCCAGGTTTCATCATATACAAGAAGGAAAAGATACAATTTCATTATTTTCTTTCAGTTATTTGTCAGTGAAATATAAACCAGATCTCCAAAATGTTACAGATTTTTTATATGATTCAACAAAGAAAATACTTTTTCATAGAAGGGGTGAAAAAAAAAATGTTGTATGAAATTATAGTTAGAATGTAAAACATTTTGAATACAGTTGGTAGCCCCAAAAATAAGCGTAAGCAGGGCCGTAGGTAAGGGAGCGCTATGGGTAGCTCAGCCCCCCCCCCCCCTCTTGGAAAATATTCCAAAGTCACTAAGCGAATTTCTGTTCTCAAAATTCAAATTAAATTCTGTTCAAAAATCTAATTTAGTTTTGAAATCCTTTCGCAGTTTTGCAGAATTACTTAATTGTATTTTAAATAAGTATTTCAACACTTCCCCATCCTATTTATACCATATGAAGCTAACATGTTTCATTTTGCACCAGTTATTCACTCCAAGTTTTCATCATTCTATTCTTTTCTTAGCATAAAATGAAATTATTACAACATTTTAGTAAGAAACGTAATACCTACATTGGGAAAATGCACTAATATATTTTTCTGCGTCTCTGAGAGGGAGAAAAAAAAATATGAGCCCCCCCCCCCCCCCCCCGGCCCCTATTGTTTACTTCTAGCTACGGCCCTGAGCGTAAGTATAATCTTTAAAATGACTAATACCTTAATATTTTGTTTTAGATATACTTCACCCAAATAATAATTTTTTTAAATAATTATATATTTCGCTATATTCACTCATAAATATTTTTTACATAAATTATTATTAAGCGTCAATTATCATTATTAAGCGTATGCATGATTTATATTCTATTATCCCTAACCAATTTCTACACTCAATGAGAGGTACTTTTAGAGATATACTTCTAGTTGTAAAAAATGTTTCATATGATGCTTCATCATGGAACCAACTTATAGGGGCCCGTGGGGCGCGAGCCCACCCAGTAATTTGATTTCTTCGCTCATCCAATTTACCTTATTATTATTCATTCATTTATTTAATCGATGAATTCGGTTTTACTAATGTTCTCAAAATAATTTTTAAAAAGATAGCTAGGAGTATTAGAGCATCAATTAGACTTATAGGAGCATTGAAAGCCCCTTGAGTGGATTAAAAATAGATTTCGTATAAAAACAAATTTCCGGTATATTTCGCCTTTTGGTTTATTGTTTTGATGAATCGATGAAAGTTATTAAAATGATATTCATACGATAAATAGTTAAGAAGGCATTTTTAATGTTATTTATTTAATAAATTAATAAAATAGTTTATAAGGAAGAACTTGTAAAAATAATTAAGGCTGTATTCGAAAAAACGCTTTTCCATCTTCAACAGCTCGAAATTTTCCGATACAATTTAAGACGCATTTTTAAAAGTAGAAACATGAAATTTGCTGAGGGGATTTTTGAAAAGACGTACAAGGTGCCGTGTGATGTTATTTTACGCTCAATTCATTAGAATTTGATTTATAAACAATTATCTTCTCAGCATGAGCCATTTTTTCGTTCACAGATCTCCCATTGGGGAAAATCAGTTCAAAATGCCATTTTTGATTGCTTTTTTTTCAATATTTTCTGAATTTATCAAAGAATAGACCATCACGGCACCTTGTGTACTTTCCAAATAAGAGATTTTGAAAGTTTGGTGTATTTGAGAGCAAAAATGAATTCAAAAATAAATCGAAAAATAAGCAGTTTGAATCGAAATACACCCTTAAATTACAATAATAATATGTTACTTACAAAATTTTCGCATTATTACAGTCATTCACTTTTTAGCCGCCCCTCTGACAAACGCGCTTTGGGAAAAAAAAAATTGTAAGTTTTATTTTGCTCAAACATTTTCGAGCCCAACCAATATTTTTCAAAAGTTGGCGCTATTATGCTTCATCATATTAAAAAATCACTTATGCGAAACTAAGCTAAAACATTTTTAGAAGATGAGTTTTTTCTTTCTTTTTTTAGTAAAACTTATAGAAGTCGGCAACCGTATAAAAATTCCATTTTTACAAAATTAACTATTTTGAGTTTATTTGCTTCTAAGATAATGAACAATGTTTGAAGAGAAATTTTTCTAGCAGTTCTTTTAGAGAACGAAACATACTTTACATAACATCAAAAAATATTTATTCTCTAACCTAAAGCTTATCATCCTTGAATATTTACTTTCTATGAGAAAAACTGAAAAGGAAAAATTGAAATAAACATCTTAATATTTTTCTCGTTTTATTTAGATAATTTCACATTTTATTTTTTTAATATCATTATTTTACAAGCTTAATTAAAAATAAATAACTATACACACACATACATATGTATATATAATCAGACAAATCATAATTTACTTACACAATTCGTTTATTTTTTGGTATTATGCTGTTTTTCTATCTTTCTTCTGATTCTTTATTTTATTTTTTTATTTATTTTTGTATGTATTTGTTTGTTTACTTTAGGTCCTGGAACCATTACACAAGTGCTAATTTTCTAACTTGTGCAAAAAGAATTATTTTGAGTTAAATGGTTTGTAAGATACGAACATTTTTTTTATTTTTTATTTTACCGGTAATATGAAGTAAATTTCTAAAATTAACTATTTAAAAATTAGTAATTGGACGGCGACAAGAAGCAGCCTGTACATAACATCGTAAAATATTTATTTTCTAATGTCTTCTATCTTTTGAATGTTTGCATAATACGACTTTCTACATGAGAAAAACTGAGGAGAAAAATTGAAGCAAACATCTTAACAATTTTTCAAGTATATTTAGATTTTTCCACTTTCTAATATTTTAGAAGTTTAATTTCTTTTGATAATTAAAAAAGAAACACATTTTGCATTATTCTAAGAGAAAAAGAAATAAATAAAAAATTGACAATTTGAATAAAACTCACAATTGTCCTGATAAGGATTTTTTCAATACAAAATTCTAGACAATGAGCGTGGATTTAATAATAAATTCCTCCCGGAGAAATAAAAGTTTTTAAACAATACAGGTGTGGTAAAAACAGAAAATTTTTTTCACAAACATTTGCCATCTGTAATATAAATAATTACCAGTCTCTCAAAATGTAATACATTTTTTAGTATTTGTGTAAAGAAAACAGCAATAAAATACAACTATAATGAAAATAAAATCCAACACATTGATAATACATTAGCAGACACATTGCTCATCTTCATGTTTAAGTGCAAAGTTTGTATATCGGCAGTATCATGAAATTTAAGTAAAATAATGTCTCTTTTAATATTCAGTTTTCCAATGTGTTTACAGTATCGATATTTAATTATGCATACGTAAACATTAATAACATACAGCAAATGTATATTTCATTTAATTAAAAAGTTATGTTATATATTGGCCATTTCAAACTAAGTCCAGACACCTGAGTTTTTCTATAATTAAAGATAAATCAAGCTAATAAAAGTTTTTATTTATTGAAGGATATCATGCAATATCAACTATAAATATTCTTATAAGATTCCCTTACACACTTTTTTTTTTCAAACTGTCTCTATCAAGTTACATTTAATTTATTTGAAATATTAGTTAGTATTTCATACACCCCCAATTTATTTTTATTTTATTATTTTATATATATAAATCTGTGTTTATAAAAATAAAAGTAAATCGCATCAAAACGAAACAAGTTTGAAAATTAGTCCAAGCAATGTCTGACGTTCAAAATGTAAACAAACATAAATACAAGAACCCCCTCCCCTTACACACATTTTATTACAGTTAATGTAAAGAATGGCACCGTCATAAAATATTAAATCATCAAAAATACTAAGATTTTGCTTTTTCTCACTTAAAGGAGGGGGGAGGGGGGATTTTGATACAAAATAGAGCATTAGTTTTAGCCCCATTAAATAAATTGGCAATCAAAAGAGATAAACAATTACATTATAAAGCTACAATTTTGATTACAGAAAAAAACTACATGATTATTTATTTATTTTTACTTAAAAAATTACCTTTGTTATGGTTATAACCTTTGAATTTATTTTCATGTTTACTTTTTTATAAAAATCTAAATAAGGTTTTTTATTATTAACTCTCTGTTACAGAAAAGAGCAAAAAATGTACGGTCACAGAAAAAATTATATTTACTTTATATTTTAGTCCTATGAATTTCATTTCTGTACAAAAATAATATAGTAATTTAAATAATTAATGAACAAACATTAATTAAGAAAAGAACATCGTTACAAGTTTTTGTGGATCAAACTAATGGATACACCGATTAAATAAAAAAAGAGAAAAGTCCTCTGATAAAATAGGTGAGCTGAATTTTCTAATTTTTATTAAATGATTTAAATGTGACTATTCTTTTTTAATTTCTAAAATAGTTATAGATTAATTCGATGCTAGAAATAATACCGGTAGTTTAATAACACTATATGTGTAGATTTATGAGAAAAAATTCTTTTAAGCATTGTATGCATATGCTTATCCCCCCTTCCCCCTATTAAAATGACTAAATAATACAAAACGCAAACAAAACAAAAAAAACAAAAAAAAAAAAAAAAAGCAAGACTATCCGGTTTTCGAGAACATAAACAAAAGATTAAAAAAAAAAGAGGTGAACAACTTATGAGATGCAATAAAATATTTATATCTAAATTTTAAATAATAATAATATTTAGTCACATTCACATTCTAGCAGCATAAATTATGTACCAGAAGTATAGTAGTGCTATCAACCAGAAATTGAAAACAAATAATGAAACACAATCTAAAATGTAAACAATTGAGAGACGTGGGAACGAGATGTCGGAAAAATAACAAAAACAAATAACAGAGAAGCTGAAGAATATTTTATAGCCATTAATTCATAAAAAATGCGCCGAAGAATATTTTTAAAAATTAAATAACTAAATTTATAAAGAAGACTGTACATAATCTAAAATCGGTGTAGATAATCTAAAATTTAAACAAGCATAAAAAACAGCAAAGTGCGCCTTTTTTCAGAGAAAATTATCTAAAGACAATGAAGCTAAAAATCTTATGAATTGTTTAATGAATTAGTGTTAAATTTCAATAAATATTTTATAAAGAAGTACTCGATATTTTTTAATGCATTACCTACAAAAAAGCTAAGGTATTTTAATTATAATTGATGGCCATTGAGTTATGTTTGCATATATGAGCTAATGGTTAAACATACAATGCTAGCATGGGGCTGGAAATTTAACTTTCAGGTTGTTAGTCATTTAGTTCCCAATTTTCCTTGCTGTTAAACCCTATGGATGTAAAATGTATTCGTATATGTAAAATTACATCCCCAGAAAATTAATATTTTTTTGATTTTTTCTTTGTATACGTTTCTTAAAGGATATCTTTTCCTTTCTTAGTCATCAAAATATTTCTAAAAAATATACATATTTAATTTTATGTGAAGCATTAAAATCTTACAGCTCTGCTTTGAATACATAAAATATCAATAAGCATTACATTTTAGAAGTATTTTGACAACTAAGATAAAAATTGACACTCACATTAAAAAGAATACACACACATACACACAGCTAAAAATGTGAATTTCCCGAGGCGATAGGTTTAACATTAGCCAGGGGACTAGGAAACTCAGTGATTAACCTCCTGAAAGAATAAAATTAATATTACATAAAACGTCTCACTTACCCGTATGTGTCCTCTTGTGTATCTTTAGGTTTTCACTCCTAGCAAATACTTTCCCACATCCCGGAAACGGGCAGGGGAAAGGTTTTTCACCCGTGTGGACCCTAATGTGGTTCACTAATTTGTATTTGGCTTTAAAGGGGCGTCCGTTGCGCGGGCAGTCCTGCCAACTGCACGTGTGGTTCGTACACTCGGGTCCGCCGACATGTTCCACCGTTATGTGTGACACAATTTCGTGCATCGTGCAGAACACTTTACCGCAGGGCTTCCTGGGCGGTAGTCCTTCGGGCTCAATCCACAGGCAGGTGAGTTCTTGTTTGATGGCCCCCGCTGTGCCCCTCATGTAGCGGAAAAACGCACCGCTCGGTGGTGGACCGAGGTGGTGGTGGTGATATGGATTGGTGAAAGCATCTGTCCTGTTCACCATTTGGTGGTGGGGGTTGAACGTGTCCGTCCGGTGACCGTACATATCCGTGGGGCCCGGAAGTGATATCCGCATTTGGGAGTGGTGGTGGTGCGGGTCGAAACTAGGAAACAACATCGGGGAAGAGTCGTGGTGGTGGTGGTGGTGATGGTGGAAAGACCCGGCCGGGGCGGCGAAAGTGTCCGTGAGCGTCTGCATGGTGTGGTGGTGGTCGCGCCGCAGCAGGTCGTACCGGGCAGCGCCGTATCCCGCCGCCGACACGTATCCATTTTGTTGCGGGAACTGCTGGGGGTGGTGCGGGTGCGGCTGACCCGGGCTCAGCTTGAGGTGGTGCCCCATGGGTGTCGCCGCACTCTCCATCGCGAAAGAGTTCAGCATGTCACTCTGGGGCTCGCTCGCGCTCCGATGCTGAGGGTGCTGGAACGGAAAGCCCGTCATCCCTCCGCCGCTGCTACCGTAGAGCTGTTGCTGTTCGGCTAAACTGCGCAGAGAAGCTCCTGGGCTCGGCTTGAAGCCGTCCTCCATAATGACGCTGCTCGCCTCGCTTGGGGCCCCCTCATGCGCCATCGCCGTTTCCCGCCCTGTGCGTCTCCATTGGACGACCTGCCGTTCGGGCCCAGCATGGCGTTTTCGCCTCTCGCCAATCGCAGAGCTCCCACCCCCTGTGAGATACCGAGAGGAGGGGCCCACCTGCCAATCAATCGCGGTGGGTGGGGACTGTTCACGCGGAGGGAGGACACATGTTGTCTGGTAAAAACACTGAAAGGATGAGAAGGTTTGAGGCGCAAGGCTGCTTTGTTGGAAAACCATTATTAGCTTATGAACAAGTGTACTGCTCCCATTGTGAGGCTCTCTTTTTATATTTCAAGTATTTTCATAATTTTTACTTTGTGTAGTTTAAGCAGTTAGTGGTCACATTTTTGCTTTCCCGTCTTTATTCACTTATTTATTTTTTCTATAAAGAGTTTAACATTTGTTCCTAAACAAATTTTATCTTCTTATAAAAATGTTTCATGATAAATAATATTGTTTTAGACATTACGGAGTAACATATTAGAACGCTATATTTTTCTTTCTGTTTTTTTTAATTATTATTATTTCTTCTAATTAAGCATATTTTTTAAATTAAGAAATGTTATTAAATTTTATGGTATGTAATAAAAAATTTCTATTTAAAAAAAAAATAACAAGAAAGGGAAAAAAAGATAGAAAGAAAGAAAGAGAAAGGGGAAAAAAAACTTAATTAATTTGTAGCTGAAAAGAAATTTATCCTTTTCAGGTCTGAATTTTCCATTTTTAGAACATAATATTACAACTTTAATACTGTTAATCATAGAATAGACCAAATAGACTTAGTGAAGTTTAAAGATTATCGTATTGTCTGAAATCTAAGGAGTGTACTTATTATGTGTAATATTTAATTCATTTTTGAAGACTTTTGGAAAATACCGTATTAGAACAGAGTTTAACAGATATTACAACTTGTATTATTTTTTGCCTCTTATCACCTGTGATTTAATTCAGAAAAGCAACCTATGTTTCAAATTTAAAGAGTAAAATATACGTATAAAATAAAGGAATCGCCAACGATAAAAAGAGAATTAAACAAACTTTTATTATTAATAATTTTATTAAATGTCAAAAGACAAATGAAGTCATAATAAGGAAGGAATAGACGAGTAATCACTTTTATATAACGAAAGTAAGAAAAGTAATTGTTTAGACAAAATAAAATAATAGACGATGAAAAGATGTGAACTATTAATAGTACACTAGACTCGAAAGGGTTGATTTATTATTAAAGATAAAAATATATTTTAATACTTTTGGTTAGAAAAAAATCTATACTTCTTATTCTAAGGGAAATATGTAGCTACAAACAGAAGGCTAAATCGGAATGAAATTAGAATTTCGCACGTGAGATTCTATATTTTACACTTCTGGGGATTTCATACTCTTGTGTTTATACACTGTAAAAAAAGAAAAAAAATCTGTAAAATTACTAAACTTTTTCTTGAAAACTGGGATTCCTGGAACATTTTATGCAACGATCACAAAAGAAAAATTCATGTGATAGAATCGGTTACATGTATTTTTGCTGTTACCGCTACATGAAAGCTCTAGAAATCCCAGTTTCTAGAAAAAGTTTAATAATTTTACTTTATTTTTATTTATTTTTTTATTTTATTTATTTATTTATTATTTTTTTTATACAGTGTAGTTATTTTTTCTAATATCACGATTTTACAATCATTTGCCTTGTAAGAGTACACATTTAAATTTATTTTCTAAAAATGACAGCTTATAAAAATAACCGCTTACAACGTTTTCTATTACTAAAAATAATAGACAACGGATTTAATCTTTTTGATTAGTTCATCTTACAATAAGCAATAAACGCGGGCTATGTTGAATTATGTACCTGGACATTTGTCTTAAGTCGGTTAATAAGGAATAAAAAAAAAAAAAAAAAAAAAAAAAAAAAAATTCTTTTTTTTTCTTTTTTTTTTATATATCCGAAATACTTGTTTTCATTTATAATATTTTAAATAATTCTTATCTGCGTTCAGAAATAAAATTAATGTTTGCTCTTTTTTTATACAGCACGAAAAAAACATTTAAGATGTATAGCACTATATTTGTATATTTATTTTCATATTTCCTACACTGTAAAAAAAAAATCTGTAAAGGTACTAAACTTTTTCTAGGAAACTGGGATTCCTAGAACTTTTCCTGTAACGGTAACAGCTAAATTTCAAGTTTCAGAATAGATTACATGATTTTTTTCTGTTACCATTACATGAAAAGTTCTTGGAATCCCAGTTTCCTAGAAAATGTTTAGTACATTTACAGATTTTTTTTTTACAGTGTAATAGTTTTTTACACTGAAAAAAAATTGTGCCACAGTCATTTGTCTAGTCACATTTGTCCACAATCATTTGTCATCTAAGAAAATAAATTGTGGCTCTAGAAAAAATAGTTCCATGTCCATCACTACAAATTATAATTCCCTTATTTGTTAGATAGTCCTAGTTATTTTTATTAAAATTCGTGTGCGTTTTTCTGTATTGTCGTCATTAAACTTACATAAAAAGTTATTAAATCTTTTAGATTTTCAAATCACAAGATTTTAAGAAATACACCTTATACATATAAACATTTCAATAAACAATTTTATTTGACTTGAGAGAGGTGTAACGAAAAATTAAAAACAAATATTATTGACATGTTTCGATTCCGTCTTATACACTGTTAAAAAAAAAAAAAAAAAAAAAAAAATCTGTAGAGGTACTAAACTTTTTCTAGGAAATTGGGATTCCAAGAACTTTTCCTGTAACGGTAACAGCAAAAATTCTAGTTTTAGAGTCAGTTACATAGATTTTTTCTGTTATCGTTACATGAAAAGTTCTTGGAATCCCAGTTTCCTAGAAAATGTTTAGTACCTTTACAGATTTTTTTTACAGTGTAAGAACCATAATCATAATAATCTATACATATAATAAAACAGTAGGACCCGGTGTGTCTGTACATTGAAGATAATTGACAAAAATGGAGTCAGGGCGATAAAAAAAACCCAATGAAACACAAAAAAAATTTTTTTGAATTTTTTGTCTGTCTGTCTGTCTGTCTGTCTGTTTGTTCGAGGTTATCTTCGTAACTACTGAATGGATTTTTATGCGGTTTTCACTAATGAAGAATGCACACTCCCGGGCAGTGTATAGGCTTTGTTTCATCAAAATCGGACAACAGACAAAAAAGTAACAAAAAGAAACTATTAGGTGCGCTGCTCACGTTTTTTAGTACATAACGTTTTTTAGTACATATAAAATCCAATAGATGTCACTGTGCGATTTTAAAACGCGCTATCGTTATGTTTTCGCCAGTCTACTTAAGTATGAGAAAGTTTCAAGCTGGCTGTCGTTCCATGTGGTTTAGTCGGTAGAACGTCAGTGCGCCATACTGATGGCCCGGGTTCGATTCCCAGCATGGAATTTTTTTTCACTATGTTGGCATTAACGCCTATAAGCAATTAAAAGAATTTGAAATATTGTATTCAAGGCGAATTTTCTCTCTGGGAAAATTTCCTTGCATTAATATGTCAGTGTAATTTTTTTTTCGATTTAATTTTTTTTTTCAAAACTTTGTTTTTCTTAAAAAATTACAGTAAATATTTGATATTTACCAACGTTTTTTGAATGATCGACTTGCTTTTTTTTTTTTTTAATGTATGTCTGAACCTTATCTAACTACTTCTTCAAGATTTCTTTAGATAAACCGACCAGCGTAGCGGGCGAAGGCCGCTAGTAAAAAATAAAAATACACTATAAAAAAAAATCTGTAAAGTTGCTAAACTTTTTCTAGGAAACTGGGATTCCAAAAACATTTTCTGTAACGTAACAGCAAAAATTTAAGTTTCAGAATCGGTTACATGAAATTTTCCTGTAACCTTTACATGAAAAGTTCTTGGAATCCCAGTTTCCTAGAAAAGGTTTAGTATCTTTACAGATTTTTTTTTATTTTATTTTATTTTATTTTATTTTATTTATTTATTTATTTATTTTTTTTTACAGTGTACGAATCGTTTCACAGTCAATTCAAACGGCCCGCTACAATGAGATGTAAATAAAAAACTACGCGCACTATTGTAAAAATAAATTAATTAAAAATCATTTTTGACCATGGTCTATTTTTAATTTATTTATTTTTTCAATAGTGCGCGTAGTTTTTTATTTACATCTCATTGTTGCGAGCCATTTGTATTGACCGTGAAACGATTCGTATTTTTATTTTTATTTTATTATGACTATGGTTCTTATTAGATGGAATCGAAGCATGTCAATATTTGTTTTTTATTTTTCGTTACACCTCTTTCAAGTAAAATAAAATTGTTTATTGAAATGTCATTAAATTTATTTAAAAATCTCTGCAAATAAATACTAACACAATCAAGTGAGTTTTAGTAAATTATAATTCTTGTTCATGGATAAATTCTAGAAAGCAATTGATAATTTTTACCAATTCAAACGAATCATTATACAAAGTATCGTTTCATCATTTAGGAAACTACACTGTAAAAAAAAATATGTAGAGGTACTAAACTTTTTTTAGAAAACTGGGATTCCTAGAACTTTTCCTGTAACGGTAACAGTAAAAATTCTAGTTTTAGAATCAGTTACATGGATTTTTCCTGTTATCGTTACATGAAAAGTTCTTGGAATCCCAGTTTCCTAAAAAATGTTTAGTACCTTTACAGAATTTTTTTTACAGTGTACAGACTAGAAATTGTCGATCATTTTCTCTATTCAGTTTATTTGTTTATCTTATTCGCATAACTCGGAAATCTATATCTTTAGTTTGGAATTTACAAAATTACTTTCTACACTGTAAAAAAAAAAATCTGTGAAGGCACTAAACATTTTCTAGGAAACTGGGATTCCAAGAACTTTTCATGTAACGATAACAGAAAAAATTCATGTAATCGATTCTGAAACTTGAATTTTTGCTGTTACCGTTACAGGAAAAGTTCTAGGAATCCCAGTTTTCTAGAAAAAGTTTAATACTTTTGCCGATTTTTTTTTTTTTTTTTTTTTTTTTTTTTTTTTTTTTTTTTTTTTACAGTGTATGCGTTCTAAATAAAGACGGTTTATTTTCCTCTTTAAGTATAAATAACACTATAAAAGCTCTGTAAAGTTACTAAACTTTTTCTAAGAAACTAGAATTCCTAGAACTTTTTATGTTAACAGTAACGGTAAAAGTTCATGTCGGTCACATCAATTTTTGCTATTACAGTTACATAAAAAATTCTAGGAATCACAGTTTCCTAAAAACTTTATAAAATATTTTTCAACTATCTATATTTATTATCTATTACATTTATCTTCTAAAAGCTCTCCCTTCTTGTTAATGCATTTTTAATCCTAAATAATGGCACTGTTTGCATAATTAGCTAGATTAAAATCAAAAAGTTAATTTATTTTTTACGGGAAAAAATGCATAAGTATTAGGGGTGTATTCGTAGAAATGCTTTTCCACCCTCAGCAGCTCGAAATTTTAGCATACATTTTCAGATTCATTTTTAAAAGTAGAAGCACGAAACTCGCTGAGGTGATTTTTGAAGCCATGTATAAGATGCCATGTGATTTCATTTTTCGAACAATTCATTAGAATTTGATTTACAGACAATTATTTTGTCAGCATGACCAGTGTTCTCGCTGTCGCTCGCCTTTGCGCCAAATTACGACTAAATTCTTCATTTGGCGAGTAAACAAGCGATTAGATTCGCCAAATTGCTAATGCTCAATTTTTGCTCTTTCTTTTATTTTTCGTTCTTCATACATATGCATGTATACAGATTTTTCATGTATACATATTTTATTATATTTCTAGCAGATAGTTCAAATTAGATTAATAACAATCGTTGTTGCAGTTATAAAAACTTGGGTTATTTTAGAACATATTGAAAAAAGGAGGGTAGATTAAAAGGTTAAAGTTTTTTTGTGCTACACGGTGAATCTATTTTGCGAATACTTCTTTCATTTGGCGAATGTCTTTTATTTTTAATTAGCCAAATTACTAACGTTAATCAAATGCCAGCGACAACACTGAGCATGACTCTTTTTTTCGTTCCCAGATCTCTCGTTCCGGAATATTCGGTTCAAAAGACCCACTTTGACTGCATTTTACGTAATATTTTCTGCCTTTATCAAAAAAGCGACGGACACGGCACCTTATGTAGTTTCTAAATAAGAGAATTTGCCAGTTTGATGCTGTTGAAAGCAAAATTGAATCTAAAAATAAATCAGAAAATAAGCAGTTTGGATTGGAATACACAATTAAAGAATAATCCTTTCTGAATATTTTTAAATTGTCTGAAAAAAATCATTCATTTATTCAATAATTATTTTCAAACAGCGAATATGTTTTTTTTTTCTTTTTTGTTTCAAAATGTGATGTAGAAGCTTTAAGTGCAAACTCATTTAAAAAATGATTTAAGTTCTTTTATGAAGTTGACAGGATACATGTAAGGAAGGCTCTTATCAAATAAAACTAATGTGCCATTAAAAAAAGAAAAATATATATTCATTTACTCTATAATTTTATCATATTGCTAAAATTGAAAAAAAAAAAATCATATAAGCACGATACAATTTATTTTTAAAGCAGAAAAACTCCATAAATACATGTATATTTTTTCGATTCACTGTAAACACAAGACAATATATGGATACCAAAAACTTTGGGCATACGGAAATTATTTTATAATCATGCGCGCAAAACTTTTTTTTTTTTTTCTTAATAAATGCATTTAAAAGTTAAAAACTATAGAACTAATTTTCCTAATTATAATATGAATGAAAAAAAAAAAAAAAAAGAAAAAAGAAAAGAAAAGAGAAAAAAAGAAAGAAAGAAAAAAGAAAACATAGTAGAAATTTTCCTTAAAAATTTTATTTTTGTAATATATACTTTTTAAAGATAAAATGGCAAAAATGGTCTATTTTTTTTTTTTTTTTCAATTTAAAAATCTTATCTCCCTTTAAATAATAAGGAGTATTTTTTAGTTCGACTTCTCAAGAGTATATCAGCAAAAAGTTTCAAAACGGGGAAAAAAAAAAAAAAAAAAAAAACATCTTTCCGGATATTTTCTTTGTGAATATTTACAAAAGAAAAACAGTAAATAAATAAATAAAATAATATAAATACAGATTTAATTTTTTTTAATATAATACAGTATGGTCATTATAAGGGACTGTCCATAAATGATGTCACACGATTTTTCTATATTTTTGAATTGCCTCACCACCCAATTATCACGAAGTGTCACACTTCACTATATCCCCCCTCCCCCTCGCCTTGTCACATGTCACACTATATTACATACTAGCAAAAGACATGCTTTGTTTGGATTCGCGAAGCATTATTTTATAAAACCGATATTTGAAAGTAAAAATATTTTTTAATATTATTTTTACATCTTTTTTAAACAAAAACGTTATTTTATGTTTTGGCGCATTTTAATTTTTTTTTTTATGATGTAAGACTGGCATAATAAAATATTTTCGAAGCAAACATTTACAAAATATTTTTAAATTTTCAACTAAAAGCTCTTTTAAAGATGTTTTTAAAATTTCCAGTAACCACTGGTGTTTTTTAAAGTTGTTTGAAATATGCATGTTTCCAATCTTTGTAATTAACATCAAATAATCTTTGATAGCTATTTTAGAATAATATATTTGAAGAGAGCTTGAAGAAAGTTACTTCGTCAAAATCCCACTTTCTGGAAAAACATTTGAAATCTGCTCTTGTTGATACTATGAATTTTTAATTGTAAATTTTTTTTTTTCTAATTTCTTCGTTTTTATACATGTTAACGTATCAGAATTTTTGATATTGTAGAATTTTTCGTAAGGAAAATTTCTATTGAATGCTTAATTTTGAAGGATTTTCATTCTCGACAACGTTACGTACGTTTTTAAGCCAACTCGTGTCTATATATCCTCATATCTACAACTGCTTCATCTAATGTTAAACCTTGGGATTTATGAATTGTAACAGCAAAAGCTAACTGCAGAGGAAATTCTTTCCTTGAGCAATTTATGCGTCCATTTTTCCAGAATTTAATTATTGGGGGAATTGGTACGCACCAATTCTTATAAGTTAAATTATTGTAGTATTCAAATTTATCCATGATTATTCGCGATATCTGGTCTGGTGGCTTGTGATTTTCTTTATTACGTGCAACAAAGTCTAAAGTCCCGTTCACTAAACCTTTTTCGGTCCACAAATAAGAACGTAAAATTACTTTAGATACAAATGATAAAATAAGAAATGGTTAAAGTCAATTTGTCATTTCTGAATCGGCCAACTTTGCTTTAGTACATTTATAAAGAACTTGAATCGAGGCAACAACTTCACGCTTCAATTCTTTTAATTTTTCATTTATATAACAAATTTAACAATTATTTTTATTTGTTTACAATTCTTTTGTTGCCACTTTACAAAAAAAAAAAAAAAAAAAAAAAAAAATCCATAATACAATTTTTTTTTAAATGTTTAAGTGTCATCTGTGCAAACGATTTTGCTGAGTAATGAAAACATTTTATTTATTAAATTAATCATGATTCTATCTACAACTACTTACTCCATGATTTATATTTTTTTTCTGAAAATATACCCTTTTCATTTTTTATTTATTTGCTAAAATGCGTCCGTATTGGAAATGCATGTAAAATAAATTAATTAAAATATTAATTTTTTTTAACGTTTTACTGTAAAAAAATTATATTGTGCAAATCTACAGATCATAATTTATTTTTGTGTTTAATTTGAAATTAAAATATTGAATAGTTTTTTTGTAAAGTGTACGACAAAATGTAATTTGAGTGGCCTAGTAGAGGATTCGCTTCGCTCATCCTAATTACATATATTTGCAGTTCAGAAACAACGCACTACGTTACATATCATATTTCAAATTTTATTTTTAAACTTAACTTTTATTCTAATGATATAACAGTGAGCATAACAATAAAAATAATTCATGTATTTATTTTGTATGAAATAAAATTAAGATTTACATCAAAAAACATAATTAATATACAATAGTAGCAATAAAATATTTATATGATGAGCAATTGAAAACAGCAGAATTTTAAAATGTGAAATGGAATTTGATATGATATGTATTTTTCTCTTAAAAAACTGAAGTAATTATTTTCAATTGAGCATTTAGGAGAGTGGATAAAATCCAAGAAAATATTTGTTAAAAAAAGATGCAAAACATTCAAAATGCTGTGTGAATAAAAGAGGAAGTATGACAGAGTGATTTTGAAATTGAAAGTTGAAGAGATTAAAATAAAGAAGAAATAACGTTAAAATCAATACAATTTTTGAAATCCGATCTTAGAGTAAAGAGCTTTAGTTTCAAAGATTATTCCATGTTTATTACGTAATTATCAATGTTATTATTATAATAATAATAATAATTATTATTAAAATACTAAAATAAATAATAAAGCATATTTTCGATCTACAGTTTCAACTGTATTTTTTAAGATGATATTTGCAGTACTTATGCGTTATGAGTTATTTTAAAATTTAATGGCTTATCCAATATTTTATTTATCGAGAGTCAGCGTATTTTCTATCTTTCTATTGAATTTATTTTCAATTTTTAAAAATGTATTTCACCTAAAAATACATACACATTTTAATATATGGTTTATCTCAGTGTTCCTGAAGGGTAAATTAGTTAAATTTCAATAAGTTATATAAATACGCGCTTTTCGTTTTTAAGGTTTTTTGTAAGTTCAAAGCGTAATTTTTATTTTAAGGTATTAAAATAAGCAATAAAGTTTTTTTTTTTTTCCAATTACAATTTTTCCTGTAATTTTTAGGATCAGAATTGCAGTATTTGTGTGCGTAGTTATTTTAAAATTAATATGGTGTGTTCCAATCCAAACTGCTTATTTTCTGATTTATTTTTAGATTCACTTTTGCTCTCAAACTCTGGCAAATTCTCTTATTTGGAAAAACATCACATTGTGCCGTGCTTCTCATTTTTTTGATAAATGCAAAAAATGCTGTTAAATTTGGCGTTTTTCTGCGAATTTTCCGAAACAAGAGATCTGGGAACGAAAAAAAAATGTTCATGCTGATAAAAATAAATCCAATTCTAATGAATCGAGCGAAAAAGGAAATCACACGGCATCTTATACATATCTTAAAAAATCACAACAGCAAGTTTCATGCTTGTACTTTTAAAAATGAGTCTGAAATTGTATCAGAAAATTTCGAGCTGTTGAGGGTGGAAAAATATTTTTTCGAGTACATTTTTAAATAACTTACCAAGTTTTTTTTTTTTTTTTTTTTTTTTTTAATTTACAGTCAACATATTTTTCATCCTTCTTTCGAATTTATTTTCAAATTTAAAAAATGTGTTTGACTTAAAAATACACTTACATTTTTAGATATAATATATTTTAAAATTGGATGGTTTATCAAAGTGTTTATTATCTAGTCAATGTATTTTTTGTCCTTCTCTTGAATCTATTTTAAAATTTTAAAAATGTATTTCACTTTAAAACGCATGTACATTTTAGTAGGGGGAACTGGGGCACAGTGATACACCCCCTGTACTGCTCACAGGGTCATTGCAGGAAGTTTCACAACAGCTCCGAAAGATGAAGCTAGTGTAACTAGAAGGTCTTGAGATGATTCAGTTGTTTGATGAAATGGGATGGGTGATTTATTGTTTTTGTAGGTCAAAAGTAGATTTGAGTTGTACAATTGAAATGATATTATACAACTGTTACAGTATTTCCAACCGAAAAGAATACTCTCCTTGGCAAGTAAAAGCTACTCTTTATCAGTTCCTCATTCTTTACTGTTGGGTAACTTATGAAGTGTTGGATTTGAGACTCATTTTATTCAAAATGGCTGCATGGGGCACATTGATACATTCTATGTCGAGGCACATTGATACAACCTAAATCCTTTTGTAGTTCCTTTTTTCATTACCTTTTATTATTTTTTTACCATACACTCCTTAATCCAACCATTTTTCGCCAAAAATTTCTAATACTAGCAAAATCCATGCTTTGTTTGGATTCGCGAAGCGTTATTTTATAAAACAGATATTTGAAAGTAAAAATATTTTTTAATATTATTTTTGCATCTTTATTAAACAAAAATGTTATTTTATGTTTTGGCGCATTTTAATTTTTTATTTATGATGTAAGACTGGCATAATAACATATTTTCGAAACAAACATTTACAAAATATTTTTAAATTTTCAACTAAAAGCTCTTTTAAAGATGTTTTTACAATTTCCAGTAACCACTGGTGTTTTTTAAAGTTGTTTAAAATATGCATGTTTCCAATCTTTGTAATTAACATCAAATAATCTTTGATAGCTATTTTAGAATAATATATTTGAAGAGAGCTTGAAGAAAGTTACTTCGTCAAAATCCCACTTTCTGGAAAAACATTTGAAATCTGCTCTCGTCGATACTATGAATTTTTAATTGTAAATTTTTTTTTTCTAATTTCTTCGTTTTTATACATGTTAACGTATCAGAATTTTTGATATTGTAGAATTTTTCGTAAGGAAAATTTCTATTGAATGCTTAATTTTGAAAGATTTTCACTCTCGACAACGTTACGTATGTTTTTAAGCCAACTCGTGTCTATATATCCTCATATCTACAACTGCTTCATCTAATGTTAAACCTTGGGATTTATGAATTGTAACAGCAAAAGCTAACTGCAGAGGAAATTCTTTCCTTGAACAATTTATGCGTCCATTTTTCCAGAATTTAATTATTGGGGGAATTGGTACGCACCAATTCTTATAAGTTAAATTATTAGTATTCAAATTTATCCATGATTATTCGCGATATCTGGTCTGGTGGCTTGTGGTTTTCTTTATTACGTGCAGTGCAACAAAGTCTAAAGTCCCGTTCACTAAACCTTTTTCGGTCCACAAATAAGAACGTAAAATTACTTTAGATACAAATGATAAAATAAGAAATGGTTAAAGTCAATTTGTCGTTTCTGAATCGGCCAACTTTGCTTTAGTACATTTATAAAGAACTTGAATCGAGGCAACAACTTCACGCTTCAATTCTTTTAATTTTTCATTTATATAACAAATTTAACAATTAATTTTATTTGTTTACAATTCTTTTGTTGCCACTTTACAAAAAAAAAAAAAAAAAAAAAAAAAATTCATAATACAATTTTTTTTAATGTTTAAGTGTCATCTGTGCAAACGATTTTGCTGAATAATGAAAACATTTTATTTATTAAATTAATCATGATTCTATCTACAACTACTTACTCCATGATTTATATTTTTTTTCTGAAAATATACCCTTTTCATTTTTTATTTATTTGCTAAAATGCGTCCGTATTGGAAATGCATGTAAAATAAATTAATTGAAATATTAATTTTTTTTAACGTTTTACTGTAAAAAAATTATATTGTGCAAATCTACAGATCATAATTTATTTTTGTGTTTAATTTGAAATTAAAATATTGAATAATTTTTTTGTAAAGTGTACGACAAAATGTAATTTGAGTGGCCTAGTAGAGGATTCGCTTCGCTCATCCTAATTAGTTTTTATTAAAGTGAAATAGCTCTATTTTTTTATATTGGAACATTTTATAGTATTTTTGCAAACAGAAGAAGTACGAATTTACCCAACATCTAGTGCTAGTCAAGCTAACAAAAAAAAAAAAAAAAAAAAAAAAAAATCGATTTTTCAGAGAAAAAAGTATTTTCGAGATGAGAAATGTTAAGTAAGAGAAACAAGCTAGCTGCAGAACAGCAAAAGATAATTGTATTATAAACAGAATTTTAATATAATTATTCTTTATATTCTGTTTATAAACCGATTTACCAAATAGAAAACTTGGTAATTTTTTCATCTTTCCAAAGAAAGAAGATAATGTGGGGTTGAAGTGTCAGATAGGGCAAAGTTACCACAGCCAACAATCAGACAAGAAATAGCCAGAACGTCAAGTCATTATTCATTTAATTTTGATTGCTTTAATATTACTTTAATATTACTTATGGGTGATTTGAATTTCTATAAATAAATATAGAATGGTTTGCTAACTAATTTTCTATGAAAAATATGCATTGGTGTTATTTTGTCTCCATTTTTCCCAAATGTATCAAAGTGCCCCATAAGGTGTATCAATCTGCCCCGGGGATGGGGCACATTGATACAAATGACTTTTTTTTTTTTTTTTTAAATTACATGCAAAAATAATATATAAAACATTTTATAACACACTACACAAGTTTTGCTGACACCACATGGAAAAATAACTTGAAATTTCTGCTTTCTGGACACCAAAAAAATTCTTAGAAAAAAGCTGTATCAATGCGCCCCAGTTCCCCCTATATGCTTTATTTCAGTATTTCTGGAGGCTAAGTTACTTAATAAAATTTTAATGCGTTTTGTAAATAAATCATTTCATTTTAAAGATTATTCAAAGTTAAACACGTAATTATTATTATTATTATTATTATTATTATTATTATTATTATTATTATTATTATTATTATTATTATTATTATTATTATTATTATTATTATTATTATAGATATTAAGATATTAAAATACTAAAATAAATAATAAAGTATGTTTCTGGTCTACAGTTTTTACTGTGACTTCTAAGATGATGTTTGAAGTACTTATGCGTTATGATTTATTTTAAAATTTAATGGTTTCAAATATTTATTTTTTTATTCAATTTTTGTGTTGAGAGTCAATATATTTTCTCTCCTTCTTTCTAGATTTATTTTCAAACTTTTAAAACGTATTTCACTTAAAATTACATGCACATTTTAATGTATAATTTATTTCAGTGTTCCTAAAGGGTAATAGGAAATAAAATAAAATTTAAATAAGCTATAAACACTTGCTTTTCGTTTTAAAGCTTATTGTAATTTCAATGCGCAATTTTTATTATAAGGTATTTAAATAAATAATAAAGTATTTTTCTAAATTACAATTTCTCCTGTAATTTTTAGGATCAGAATTGCATTGTTATATGCGTTGTGATTTATTTTTAAATTTAATGGCTTACCAAAGTTTTATTTTTATTTTTATTGTTTTTAAATTACAGTTAACATATTTTTTATCTTCATTTAGAATTTATTTTCAAATTTTAAAAAATGTATTTGATTTAAAAATACACGTATATTTTAATATATAATATATTTTAAAATTTAATGGTTAATCAAATTTTTATTATCTATAGTCACCATATTTTTTATTGTTATTTTGAATTTATTTTCAAATTTTAAAAATATATTTGACTTAAAAAAACATGTACATTTTAACATATATTTTAAAATTTAATGGTTTATCAAGTTCTATTATCTATAGTTAACATATTTTTTTTTACCCTTCTTTTGAATTTATTTTCAAATTTTAAAAATGTGTTTGACTTAAAAATACATGGTCATTTTAATAACATTTTAAATTTTAATGTTTTATTAAGTTTTTATTACCTATAGTCTACATATTTTTTTATACTTCTCTTGAATCTATTTTCAAATTTTAAAAATGCATCCGACTTAAAAATACATGTAAATTTTAACATATAATTTATTTTAAAATTTAATGATCTATCAAGTTTTGTTATCTACAGTCAATATATATTTTTTTAATCCTTCTTTTGAATCTATTTTCAAATTTTAAAAATGTATTTGACTTAAAAATACACGTACATTTTCATACATAATATATTTTAAAATTTAATGGTTTATCACGATTTTATTATCTATACTCAACATATTTTTTAATCCTTTTTTTTAAATTTATTTTGAAATTTTAAAAATGTATTTTACTTAATAATACATGGTCATTTTAATATATAATATATTTTTAAATTTAATGTTTTATTAATTTTATATTATTTATAATCAACATATTAATCAACATATAAACCTTCCCTTGAATCTATTTTCAAATTTAAAAAATGTATTTGACTTAAAAATGCACGTATATTTCTATGTACAATATATTTTTTAATGTTTTGTCAATTTTTTATTATCTATAGTGAACATATTTTTTATCCCTCTCTTGTATCTATTTTCAAATTTTAAACATGTATTTTCGCATATTCATTTTAATATATGCTTCATATCAAAGTTCCTAAAAGCTAAATATAACTTTCTTTTTTCCAGGTAACTCTGCTTTACAGTTCTCTGTTACACAGGAATCAATCAGCGATTTGCCTTGGGCATTATCTGCAGGTGTGTTGAGTAAGAAAGTGTGAACCCCATATAGAACATCTATAACGTTGACAGTCGTTTCCTTGACTGTATTTTAATTACTAGTAAAGATGTGGGGGAAATCTCATTTGGAAATGCATGTGTTTTCTTGAATTAAAAATAATATATCATCTGTCAGCGGCAAGTGATAACCGGATAATCCAATGTCTTATCTTTCCCTAGTGATACTAATCAGCATCGTTATCTGGACATCACTTTCTTGTTCTCATTTCAACACATACATTAGTACATCTTACTTAATTTTACGATCTTAGGATTTGAAGTTATTAGTTCTTCTCTCGTTATTCTTCAGATTACGAGATACATGAAAATTGTATCAATAAAGAAAATCTTTACAACTTTGAAAACTTTACATCTTTGACAACTACTACTACTTTTTATTATTTAGACAACTTGAAAATCTTTTACAACTTTCATAACTGAAATCAGTGTTGAATTCAGACACTTTTCTCTGGGAGGGATTTCAGTGTCTCCGGGGGGGGGGGGGGCATTATAGAGTTCCGGGGGGGAATTGTATTTTCTGGCCATTGAAATCGCAAAATTTTATAATTTTCCGGGGGGCGACATTTTATTGCTCCGGGGGGAATGTCCCCCCTGGGCTACCCCCTGAATTCAACACTATGTTTTTTGTTTGTATGTTTGCTTGTTTGTTTGTTTGTTTTTCCCCATCTTTTTATAGGGTTGCGGACATAATCCCCGCGGACAAAATCCCCACGGACAAAATACCCGCGGACAAAATCCCCACTGGACAAAATACCCACGGACAAAATCCCCATGTGTATTTAGAATTGTAATACAGTCGAACCTCGATTTAACGAATTGATTGGGACCCACAAATCCGTTCGTTAAATCGAAGCAATTCGTTAAATCGAATATCCATTTTTGTAAAGAGTATGGTATAAAAATATCAATACAAAATACCCTTAGATATACAGATTTAAAGAAAGAATGATTATTGTTAGCTACGAATTTGAAAATTATAAGTTACGAGATCAATTTTTAAATTATCTAAATTCTTTAATGCTATTTACCTTTGAAACTTAATACAATGCATACATATTTACTGGCACTTTGGAAAGAAATTCTTGATAGTGCTTTGTTTTGACTTTCCTAAGTTTTTTGTCGATATCTTCTAACTTCATAAGAACAACATCATTAACCTCGTGAGACAAAAAATATTTTTTAAAGTGTTCAAGCTGCAAATTGATTCTTGGAATGTCACCTTTTTTAATTGAATTTCCGTTTCTTCATCATCTTGACTACTTTCAGAATTTTCATCCTCTTTCTGTTCAATATCGCAGGCACTTAGCTTTGCATATTTGTTTATATCTTTGTCATGTTTCTAGTTCAAAAAGGGAAAAGACTGTCTTTTGAATCAACCAGAAATAAGAAAAAAATGTAACACTTGGATTGGGATGTCAAAGATTTAAAGTTTTATGTGCAAAAAATTCAAAGTTTAAATTTTATCTGCGAATGCGATTTTTTTTTCATCGATTGTTGTTCGTTAAATCAAAGCTAAAAATTCGTTAAATCACAGCATTTTAGCATCCTTTTTGTCGGGACAGAAAAAATATTCGTTAAATCGGAGAATTCGTTAAATCAAAGTACGTTAAATCGAGGTTCGACTGTACTATCTTATAAAACATAATTTTATTGATAAAGATTTTAATAAAAGTAAAATTAGTCCAACTGAAGAATTTTGCGTATCTTACAGAATTTTTTTAACATAAAAAGAAATATAATTGCATTAATAAATAACATAGTAGATAACTCAGAGAGTAATCCCCCGTAGTTTGATGGTCACAAAATTGAGCAACTGAAACCTCAGGATTTAATCAACTATGTTATATAATAACATAGGCAATATATTAGGCAATCTATAACATAATAATAACAACAACTTCAAGATATATGATGCATTTGTATGCATTATTGTCTTTTAATTTATCACGAATCTTTAGGATAGAATTTTTACTTTATATTTTAAAATGTCGAGATAGATATTTTCACACTTTTTCATTCATTTATTGTTTTAATTGTAACTCACCGTGTTGGAGTTTTTAATAACTCGTTAATTCTGCGTTGACATTGTCATAAGTAGTAAAAGGTCGCAGCTTTAGAGCTATTACAGCGAATATACAACTTATATACTGTATGTGCTCATAAGAAGCCATATCATTCACGCGAAATACCCATTTGCTAATGTTAATTCTATGTAGATTTTTTTTTAATTTCTATGAGGATTTATTTTTTATTTATTTTTTTTTTATTTATTGAGTTAAAATTTCGATTAAAAAAAAATAATTATATAATTTGTAAACAAAATCACATGATGAAACTTCTCATAAATATTATATATATATTCAAAATATGGGTAAAATGAAACCGTTATATATATTATTTGCAGAATTTCACTTTTTCTTTCACTCAAATAAATAGAAATATAAACGGTTTCATTTTCATTCAGCATTTTTGGAAATACTAATTTAAATAAAAATTAAAAATACTTAAATTAAAAATATGAAAAAAAAATATAACTTAAAAAAGCGTCATATTTTTAAAAGTAATTATTTTTTTTTAAATTGTTGAATCAAAATTACTGTAAAAGAATTAAGGACATATTTCAAGTTTGAACCATTTATCTGTAACGATTCTTGACTTATAACGGTTTATCTAAGAGAAATGGTGAATAAACCCATCATGAAGAAAATCGCACTTTCGTTGCTCCATATCATAGGTTCCCAACGGGGGCGGTACCGCCCCCCAGTGGGCGCTGAAACCTTCCAAGGGGGCGTTAGCGGGCCCAAAGACAAATGGGGGGCGTTAAGACAGTCAAGGGGGGCGTTGTCGTAGCAGCGTACCTAGCAATTTAATACATGCGTAGTAAAACTAGTTTACCTCCACTGTTTTGTTTGGGACCGTGATAAAAACTTAAAATGTACCTTTAAATGAAAATCTATACAATCGAACCTGCAGCTGGATCTCGAAAATCTAATTTCTTTTTCGAATGTCAAAAATTTTGTCCACTGCTATTGATGGTTCTCCAGCAATTTTACGGATTGTCATAAGAGGTTTATTTGAAACAAGCAGTATCATTTGTACTCGATGTACATTATTCATCGTCAGCCATTGGTTAAAAAATAATTTAATGAGCTACTGCATACGTCATTGCATTACACTATTAAGGTAGTCGATAAAATTAAAAGAATTTCATTGCATGGCAGATTATTTTTTAACTTTGTATTGAAAATGATGAAGATTACAATCTTTCGCTGCTGCCTACAGAAGTTCATAGGAAATAGAACAAAAACCTGATTACATCCAAAAATGACAATACCTTAACAGACTTAGGGGAGAGTAGGGATGAAAGGGATACTCAAAATTTCAGGAAGAAAATAAAATGTCCTAAGTTTCAACTTTGTCTCAATTGATGTCGATACTTGTTCTGTCTTAATAATTATTACAACTGACGCGTTGTCTGGAATTGTAGTGTTTTAGGTGCTGAAAACCTGTTTTTGATATAAAAAAGTAAATTTTGTCCTTGCTTTTATTTTTTTCTCTAAAACATTAATATTGAGTTTAACACTGTGATATTTAGCAATGTAAAGTATGCACTTTATGTGAATACCAGTAGATTTTGTTAGCTAAAATATTGTCATATCTGAATGCATTTTTAATTTCGCTATGTGACAGGGACAATAACTGAGGGAGTTACAAGAGAGAGGGAAAAACACAGTCAAAAATGTCTGAAACACCAGTAATTTGTTAAAGAAAAAATCGCGTTCTTTAATATCTTTATATCATTGGAAATATGTGCTATAAGAAAATACAGGTAGTTCTTTGTATTTTTATCCCTACCCATCCTATTAATATATTTTGATGAAGTTGCCTAAATCCATAACTGGTGGTAAGGTTATTTTCGTTTTATCATATGTTGCAATATACTTGATTTTTATTTGTGTATTATTACCTTTTATTTTTGAGTAATCTAATCGCAAATACAAAGACAAAATGTTCATAAAAGCGTTTTATTTATGTATTTCCTACTGTGTGTTTTACTCCCTGCAATGGAATTAAAAGGGGTATTTCTCTCAATTTTTATAAATGCGTTCAGACTTTTAATTGCAGCATTTGGGGATAAGAGATTTTACTAGTATCAAAGCCAAAGTTTTAGACGAGAATTAGGCACAAATATAAGAATTTTATCTTTTAATTTCATTATTTTATAAGATTATAAAGTCAATATGTCCTTTTCATCCTCACTCTCTCCTATGAAGAATAATTAATAAAGTCAATATAGTGAAAGGAAAGAAAAAACGTCATGGCTGCTTTTCTGAGAAACATTTTTTCTGTTCTAACGAAATGTAAGTAAAGGTAAATACAATCACTTTCCTACATTTTTTGTAGTCTGCTAAACAAGAAAATTTATTTGCATTCTGCTAACTTTTGAACGTCTTTATGCTAAATTTCCGGAGCGATTCCAGGATATTTCAAACATGAATGATTCAAGTTGAGTTTTAGATCCTTTTGCAAGTGTAGATACGACAAAATTATTAAATTTAATTTAGAAACTCGTAGAACTCGCGACTAAAGACATGGTTATCAAGAGTTCTGGCTACAAATATCAATATTTAACAAGCTCTCTACTCTGAATTGTAAGAAAAAGTACAGATATTTTTAATTGCCAGAAAGTTTTCCTTCATAATATTTGGCTGAGCATGGGTTCAGTAAGTTAGCTAATTTACTGTCTAAGAAAAGGAACAAACTGCACATGCCTGGACATGGCAATTTGTGACCGATTTCAACAAAATCGGAATCCATTATTAACAAATTGTTAAAAGTCTGCTAGTCTCATCCATTTTATTTTATTTCTTACTGATTTTGTGTTTAATTGTAAATATTTTTTAAAAAAATTATTACATTTGATTGTCGTTTTAATTAATTTCTACGTTGTGATTCTTAACATAAATAGATAGAATTCGGTATACATAATTACAATAATATTTCATATTTTTTTTAATGAACTAACTATTATGGAAGAGTGAGGGGGGGCGTTGGAATATTTTCTTCTTGTAAAGGGGGGCGGGGGTCCAGAAGAGGTTGGGAACCTATGCTCCATATCAATCTTTGCTGGAAAGTGCTAGATTTTGAAAACAAACCAAAACATAAAATTTAATATTTCCTTTTCCAATTAAGATAGAAACATGATTTAAATGTCATTTTAAGCAAAATGATAATAATAATAATAATTATTATTATTATTATTATTATACTGTTTATTTTATTTATTTTATTTTTTATTTATTTATTTATTTATTTTAAGGAAAATTTGAAGGTTTTCGCGTCTTGAATTCAAGCTGATTTTAATACTGTTTACGAAACTATTGCAAAATCAGTATGCATGTTTCGAAGGGAAAATTATAAAAAACAAATACTAGTTATTCCAATTTTTTTCTTCTTTCAGGTATGGATATTTTATTTTCAGCTGTGTGTCGATCTATCTATTTTCAAAGGATTTTTTTTTATCATTATTATTATTCCTCGATCCAAAATGGGCTGATATCTTTTTTCAACTTAATTCTTTATTTTTTACTCAGAATTTTTTGAGAATTTTAAAAAATAGGCTTCTTATCCACAATTAAAAAAAAAAAAAAAAAAAAAAAAAAAATCCAAGAAATTTCACATTTTTAGTTACAATAAAATAAACATACATGCACAGACACAGGGTGTCTCATATTTATCGAAACAATAGGCTATCTCTTTAAATATTGCCCCTAGGTACAATACTTACAGTTGCAAAGTTTCTTTTTTTTTTCTTACTTTTTTATTGCCTAAGTAGGGCAGAATCAGAAAAGGGTGCAAAGTTTGATAAAATAAGTTGCAATTACACAGGGGGACTATTTAGGGAAATACAAAAATTAAATTTTTATACGGCCCTGGTTGGTTAAAATTTTCCCTTAGGAAGTTTTTCCTTATCATTTTTTAATTTAAAAAAAAAAAAAAAAAAAAAAAAAAAAAAAAAATTGATTCCTGCAAAACTCAGAGAGTTATGTCTATTTTAATAATTTGCGGGGTTTCAAGGGATCAGACACAAATGGAAATGCGTGTTATTCAATGCGCAATGTTACTGTAAAAGTATCAAGGAAACATTAATTTTTCTTTTATATATTTATAGAGTTAGAATTTCGAATGCTTTGAGATGGTTAACCATATAATTTGTAAACAGAATCACATCATAAAACTTCTTTTAAAAATAAAAATGCATTTAAAAAAAAAAAAAAAAAAAAAAAAAAAAAAAAAAAAAAAAAAAGAGTAATTTAAAACTGTTATTAATCAAAGTTTCAACTGTCGAATTGAATTTTTTTCTTTTGATTAAGTATCTTATTTTTTATTTTGATTTAGCATTTTAAATAATATTTATTTAAAAAAAATTAAAATATTTAAAATATCAATTTAAAACTAATCGGATGTGGCAATCCCAAAACTTCTGTCTGATGCATGTGAATATTTCAAAAAGCGCTACCAATGCGCGAAAATAAAATAACAAATTATGCTTATCATGAGAATTCTAAGGACATGAAATTCCATGCATTATTTCTTGAATTAGACAATTGCAATATTGGAAAAAATGCAACATAAAAAGCTCCACTTGTTGGGCAACTTATACCAAAACATAAAGTGCAATAATATTTATCAAGCTGAATCTGAAATTTGTTGAAAAAATTCGTGCATTAGTTCTTGGATTAGAACTATTGAAGGAATCGGGAAAAATTCAGCATAGCAGCATCACCTGTTGGGTTATTGACACTAAAATATAAACAGAACTAGTTCATACCACGGATTTACTAAATCTGAAGTTTAATGAAAATCCGCATATTAGTCATTGAGATAGATCTCTTGCAAAAATCGTAAAATAATACAACATAACAGTGCTACCTGTTGAATGATTTACAACAATAACTGATTAGTTTCAATGTATATCAAGAACTATCTGAATATGCATTTTTATTGAACTCCGTGCATTACTTTTTGAAATAGAGCTATTTCTTCACTACTTTATCACTTTTCTTATTATTATCCTTCTAGTAATTTTTCTTGAAGACTTCTCTTTTCTTTGCACCATTTTTGTGATACTCTGCATATAAATGTGATTAGTACTGGGTGCATAATTTATGCATACATATAATATATATGAAGTTTAGCATTAGCCACTTCCACATTATTCACAAAAAATTCTATCATTCATCATGGGAGATCAATAAAAATATTCATTGCCACCCCCTCCCCTTCCCCCCGTCATAGCTGTACTCGGACCCTGTTTCCTTTATATTTAACAAGATACTTTGCATTTACCATTTCATTGCTAAGACTGTGCCAAACTCAGTTGTACATTTTTCCACCCTCCGCAGAGTATCAAGAATGCCGAAATAAATTAAAAATCATCATCAGGTGATATTATTTACTAAAAATATGCATTTTCTAAAATTGATCCAGAAAGGCTGTTATAGATTGTATACTCCCTCCTCGGTGAATGAAAGGGGGACAAATTAAAACAATCATTACATCTTTGGAAAAAAAAAAAAAAAAAAAAAAAAAACGTATAATCTTAAAAATATTAATATTTGTATAAACGAGATCTAAAATTTAAACTAAATTCGAAGCATTAGACAGACTTTAATACATTTAAGAAGCAATTAAATTAAAAAAATATATATGTATCAATTAAAAAAATAATCAATTTTAAAAATTGTTTCATATTTAGTGTAAATAGTCTTTTATTTCAGACTTTAAAATGTACATGTATATTTAAGAAATATAAAATATCTATCACATAACTTATAACTCCCATTTGTCACTTTCATTTTTCAAATAAGCTTAAAACATTTTTTAAATATTTAGAGATCCTTTTTGAAAAAGAAACTTGGTCAAAATAGAGCTTTTATTCAGCAAAGAGGGTGTTTTGTCCGGTGGAGTTTTTGTCCGGTGGGGATTTTGTCCGGTGGTGATTTTGTCCGCGGGGATTTTGTCCGTGGGGATTTTGTCCGCGGGGATTTTGTCCTGGACTCCTTTTTATACGATAGTCTGTAAAATCTCCAAATAGAAAGTTAGAAAGATCGTGCATGGTTTGAGTTAAACTTTTTCTGGAATCTCAATTACTAAATAATGATATATTATGCAAAATTTATAAACCAAAGCATACATATATTTTTGTTCGTTTTATGAAAACATATCTAACCCTTCCACCATCTATGTTTTCTTTTTTTAATTATTTATCTTAAATGTCTCATTATAATCTAACGGAATACTTTTGGATATGCTTGTAAATTAACTATAAACGCTAGAAACTTCACTTCAATAATGATTATAATATAATAACCGTTAATAAAATATACAAATTACAGAGCAATCCCACGAAAGTTAGAATGCGGATAGACGGCCAGAAAAACCGAAGCAAGAAAGTAAAGTATTTTTTATCTATGTTAAAAAGTATAGAAAGAAACGATAACATTGTAAACGATAACATCTGTTACAGTTATGCTATAGTGTAGAATGGGGGACATTCTCCCCCAGAGCAATGAGATGTCTCTCCCATAAGATTTGAGATTTTGCGTTTTTAATGGTCGAAAAATGCAGTTCCTCCCCCCTGGGATTTCTATAATGCCCCCCCCCCCTCGGAACCACAGAAATCTCTCCCGGAGAAAAATGTCTTAATTCAACAGTGGGTATGTACTTTTAGAAGGCTTCTCAGATAATTACGTATACAAAATTTACTGTAATAAGTACACACTAATAAAAGTGATGTATTGTATGTAATAATATAAATTATGTATATATATTCGTATTCGCTTCATTTTTGTAAAAATGAATAAATAAATAAATAATGAAAATATTGAATGTTTAAAAACATGTAAAATACTGTATTTTTCTTTATCTGTAAAATGGAATATAAAAAAATAATTACCGTAAAGTACCAAAAGTAAACCCTCTTTAGCAGACAGAAAATTCTAATGATTTTAAGGGTGCATTCCAATCTAAACTGCTTATTTTCTGATTTATTTTTAGATTCCCTTTTCTTCTCAAACGCATCAAAAACTGGCAAATTTTCTTATTTAGAAACTATATAAGGTGCCGATGTTTTGATGAAGGCAGAAAATATTACAAAAAATGCAATCAAAATTGGTGTTTTGAACCGAGTTTTTCGAAGCGGGAGACTGCTGGGAACGAAAAAAAAAAAGGGAGTTATGCTGAGAAAATAACTGTTTATAAATCAAATTCTAATGAATTGAGCGAAAAATGAAATTACACAGCCTCTTATACATCTCTTCAAAAATCATTCCAGCAAATTTCATGTTTTTACTTTTAGAAATTAATCTGAAAATATATCAAAAATTTTGAGCTGCTGAGGGTGGAAAAACATTTTTTTTTAATACTCTCTTAAAAGGTTACTTCATTCAAATGAAAAAACCAGTTCGTTAATTCTAATCCTATGGAAGAAATTTATAAAGATATCTCGGTTGCATTTTAATATTTTTAAATGATTTTTTTTTTACATTGAGTAACTGAGATCGATCTGTATGCAGGCCGTTTTTTACTTTTTTGATTTTGCTTAGAGATAATTTTTTTGAGGACGCTTTCATTTTCGAAACCGGTTTGGAAAGCGAAAGCATCCTCATAAAAATTATCTGCAACCAAAATCGAAAAAGTAAAAAACAGCCTGCATACAGATCAATCTCAGTTATTCAATGTAAAAAAAAAAAAAAAAAAAAAAAAAAAAAAAAAAAAAAAATCATTTAAAAATATTAAAATGCAACCGAGATATCTTTATAAATTTCTTCCTTAGGATTAGCATTATAGCGAATGGGTCTTTTCTCTTTTCATTTGACTGAAGTAGCTCCTTAATTGATGCTTATATTTTGTGAAATAAATATAGGTAAAATTAGGAGGGTGAAGAGATGTATTTGGAATTTACAAATTTCGCAAGATATTTATACATTTTGCAAAATATATAAGAGGGGGGGGGGAAGGTGAGGGATGAAGAAGATTACTTTCGGTACTTTACGGTACATAAATAAAAGGGAAATAATTCATGCGGCTCTGTTTCTTTACAGCTATATATATATATAACCATTATGCAAAACTACAATTTAACATCTATAAAGAATATAGAATAACCCATAAAATAACAAACTAAAACAAATCAAGAGGGGTTGGCAATATTAGAACAATTACAAACATTGGAAATGTGATATTTGGCTCGTTATCAAGGGTTATACCAAATAGATACATTAAGTACGGTTAATTTCTGATTGGAAACCTGGATAAACCTAAAAATGATTTCTAAATAACCCGATTAATCGTACATGCAAAATTTAATTCAATGAAAAATACTAGACATATAATATATTTTTGTGCTTTTGGAAAATTATTGTTGGTTTCTGTAAAAAATAGACCTTGTGGTGCCAGCTTTTCATTTTTTTTTTTTTTTTTTTTTTTTAATCCTTATTTTCTACGTCCGTGATCCTTTAGTTTTTCTTCTGTTATTGCGTCTCTCTAGCAGAAACCAGGTTCAAAGATCCTTAATTCACGTACCGAATAACCAAATCTTTATTAAAAAACCAAGTTTTTATTTTTTTTTAAATGAAAAATGATACAGGTATTTTTATTTTTTATTAAAGAACCGTATTTTCTGAGTTTGATTTTTAAAACTGAATGTGACTTACAGTATGTATTAGTAAGAATGACATATGAACTAAGCGCACGATTATTTATCGGATGTTTATGTTTAATTGTATGGCAAGTCATTTTACAAATGTGTAATTACTCGCTTGGACAAGTTCAATTACAGGAATTGAACAAATAAGCAAACATAAATGATGTTGCTTTTGTTCGAATAATTCCTCGGTCTACGCTGCTTAGTTATATCATGATGTGGAAAAACTTTTATAATCATATGAACCAGATTATAAAAAAATTAGCCTTTTTGAAAGATTCGTCTGCTTGAATTTAGATAAACATGCATTGTTAGTTAGAATTTTTCAAGAAAAGGTTCTAGTATTAAAACCTATCGTTCAACAGTTATAGAATTATAGTTCAGTTATAGAATTAAAGAGTAAAGTTCTATAATCGCGTGAATTCAATTATGAAAAATTAGCATTTTAAAAAGATCCTGCTGATTGAATTTAGATGAATCTTGCATACTAACAATTATATAATTTTCCAGAAAAAAATTTTAGTACGTAACATATCATTAAAAATTGCTCAGCTATTAGAATCAAAGAGGAAAGTTTTACAGTAAGTTGAACAATATTATAAAAAAATTGTATACCTGGCGGATTTTGATGAGCTTTTCATTGCTACACTGTTAAAAGTGAAGGTGACAAACCAGTGCTATTTGGGACCCGGAGGTGAAAAGGCCCTAGGGTCCATTGGAACCCAGGGCATTTGGAACCCTAGGGTGCCATATGGGCTTGGATATGTGGTTGCAGTGCCGACAGGTCTCTTATGGGTGATTGGAGCTAAATAAGGTGCCATACACTTCGTATTGGCAGCAATGTGGCACCTCATCAGGTGAGTGAAACCATGCGCACGCTCTGTGACGTGTGTCTTTCTGTTTTCTGTGACGGCAAGTAAAATCTATGGCTATGAGCGAATGAAGGTGAGCTCGGTGGCCGAGCGGTTAGAACACTAAGCTTGTAACAATGACCTAAGATAACTAGACACCACACCGGCAACTTTTTCTTAGGCCGACATCTTTCCCTTCCGTCACGTGACGGAGGGCAGATTTACAGCGCCAAACCGGTTTTTCTCCCGCCAAAACTCATATTGTTATGTCTTGAGTTGATCGCACTTCTGCTTCTCTAAAGAGAGAACGTGAAATCTGAAAGTTGCCAATAAAGCAATCACCGCCAAAAAACAGCATCTTTTTCGCCAAAGATGTTGGATTCGGAACCATGCCAAGAGAACAATGGGATGTGGGCGTCTACATATATTAGAAAGTCAATGGTTTGTAATCAGATGTTATGAGTTCGAATCCTTCAACGGCCAAAAGTCGGTTTGTGTATTTTTTAATTTTTTATTATTGGACACTCTGGATTAAGGGTGCCATCTTTTCACCCTAATTAAAGGTATCATTCTGGCTAGACAAGCCTTTCACCCCTAAAAGGTGCAATGTTTCACGATTAGTTTTAACAGTGTATTTAAATTTACAGAAATGGTTTTAGTATAGCTTTTCGTACTATCGTTTGTACCAAAACTTACTGTGAATGATCAACTAAAAGAATTGATCCATAACAGTCAAACTATATCTGACTCATTAGAAAATTTAATAGTTCACGAGAGTCCATATCGAGAGGGGAGAGGGTCAGAAAGGACTTTTAATTAAATAAATTTTTAAAAAAAGTTAAATAAATGAAAAAAAAAAAAAAAGGTTGGAAATTGCACGCGAAGTGTAGCAAATGAGGTGCGTTCGTACGATAACGAAGTTTTTAAAATATCACTTTGATATGTATCAATCTCATAAAATTGTAAATAGCTAATTACAATTAAAATGCGCACCATAAACAATGTTCTCCCTATAACATTATGCAATGGAATACTTTTGTGTGACCTTGTTAATCAATAACAAATGTCCTTTTCACCACAGATTATCCAAAATGTATATTATAATATGTACTTTATAGATGCATATCAATTTTATTGCGTTCGAATGAGTGTAACACCATTAAAATGTATTTGAAAGTTTTTTCCCCATTGACCGTAATGTAACGGAATACTTTTGATTGTCCTTGTAAGTGATCTATGCATCCGATTTTCATAAAATTTGAAATGACTCGACAAAATTATGTAATAATTATCAATTTTAAATTTCAAACGATTCAGTTGGGTAGTTTTTGCGTTGTTATATGCGGACAGACAGATAGACGGACGGACTGAACGACATTTATAGGTGCTACGTATTCACATAATTACAAACGCACTCAAAGAGTAAAAAATGCGGAAAATTTGTATCCTGAATTCCAAAACTTACATTCTACGTGAGCGGACCAACAAATAATAATAAAACTAGTCGGATGTGGCAATCCCAAAACTTTCTTCTATCTCATACATGAGTAGTGGATAAAGGCCGTTTCTGCGGCCACAGGAGGAGAGGAGAGGAGCAATGAGCAATAAATCACGAAGCTCATGAGCAATCAATCCACAGCATTCAACCCCCACAAGCAATGTTTATATGATCAAGCACCTAATATGTTGACTTCATGATTTTTCACGTCTTATCATCAAACACACATTTTTATATCAATTTTTTGTTTTCACTGATATTTGTTAGAAGGGTTTCAAAGGTTTTTTTACACGTCTTGCATTTTATAGTATAAATGTATATAAATGTTTAAGGTGTATATATATATGTGTTTAAATATGATTTTCAGTTTACATGTGATTAGTTAACTATCCATTTGTATGGATCTTTGTATGACTATCTAATAATTAAATTTAAAAAGGTTTAGTAAATTTTAAAACGTTTTAATGTATTTTGAAAAGTTTAAATAAATTTAAAAAAGTTTAAACGAATTTTTAAAAATATTTAAGTGAATTTAAAAAAGTTTCAACAAATTTTAAAAATGTTTTAAGAAATATATATATATATATATATATATATATAATATTAAAAAAAAGTTTAAAAAAATTCTTAAAGTTTTAAAACGTATTTAAAAATGAATTGTAAGTGAATAAAAGTATTAGCACATGTATTATATAAGTGTGTAAATGTATGAGTATGTTTGCATATGTGCACACTGCGTATAAAACAATATGTGAAAAGATAGTGTGAAAAAGTTTTAAATAATTACACATAAGTAAAATCAACATTTTTTTTTATTAAAATAAAACACTTTACAGATAAAAGCATATTTACAGGTAAGATGTATTAACATAACAACATTTTTCTTGATAATTTTACAATATATTAACAATTTTCTTCATCCAGTACAATCTTGACTAATTTCACAATGTCCATAGGCTAAACTGGTGATACCATCTTCTAGCAGAAATCTTTTGTCGTCAAATGGTGATAAACATGTTTTGTTCTGTGTTAACGTATACAGATGGTGTGCATCTTGAGCGATTCTTCTCTGCTTTTCAATACTAGTTTTTTCTTGTTGAAGGCACCGCAAGTAATCTTCATGCTTGATTTTCTGACGAACAACATAAGTCGATACACCCTTCGCTCGTTTCTTCTCTTCTTTAAAGGATTTCAGGGAGTACATTTTGGATTTCAGCCCAACAAACTCAAGGGCTAAATCACCATTAAGTTCATCCTTGAACTTGCCGATTGCTTTTTTGTTAACATCTGAGTACAGTGAATGATGTTTTGGATAGTCTGAGAAATCAAAAAGGTTTGAATGTTGTTTCAAATCATCATAAATATTTTGCGTTTTAATATGATAACACAACGAGTCCGTGTCGGTGAATAACAGCTTTGCGGTATCATCTTTATATGTTTTTTTAATAAAATTATAATGAAAATTGTACATTAATACTTTTGAGAGCTCTAAAATAGCAAAACCAACATAAATCGGTCGATTCATGAGTATGCTAGTTTTCATCCTTTCAACGGCAGTTAAATCTTCATCATATGTTTTAAAAGATTTAAAAGTGGGTGAAGCCACTAATTTCTTGGCTCTTTTTTCGTTATTAACAAGTACAATATTTCTACGTTTTCGCAGATTTTCCATAGTTTTTCCAAACACGGAGTTATTCATTAGTTTAAAAAAGTCTTTTTCGAATGAAGATTTAGCTTCTTTTCTTTTCTCAGTATTAAAGTGAATGTATTTCTGAAGCCAAGGGGCCTGCTTGAATTGCAGAGCTTTATGAACACATGAAAGTTCCAATCCAAGTTGCAAATAAAATTTCAGATTACGATAATGAACTACATAATTTCGTTTGTCATTCAAATTGGGTATAAGTTTGGAGGCTGCAGCGAACTTTGTATTACCCTGTAATCTACGTGCATAGGAAGACAACATTTCCTGACTCACAGTCACTCTTTCAGGTGCGACAGGGTATTCGTTATGTAATTTATGAAGTTTCTCAGGATATTTAAGATCCACTTCGAAAATATATCCAATTTCAGAATCGTCAGATAATGATAAAATCCATTCTTCCGTAATATGTTCTGTCGCACACCATTCAAATCCTCCAAAGGGTAGAAATTGGGACATAGCCCAGCCGTAGAGATTGTTAGAATCCCAATACATAATGTAACTGGGATCCTCATCTTTATTAAATTCAGGTGTATTAGGTATGTTGGCTCGGGCATATCTATGACAAATCATGCTGATTCCCCCTCGAATGCCTTGTTCTATAAACAAAAGCATGTTTATATCTGTCAGCAATTCGAGAGGCGTGTCGCACATCTTCAAAGATGCTTGCCAAGCAAGCCCAGGTGCGCTAAATAAATGCACACAATCAATGTCATAAAACTGCTGACATAATTTCCTAAAATTCTGGAATACGTCAGCTAACAAAAGTACGTCAGTTTTGACGTATAAATCGTGGTAATCCCCCAGCGACTTCATGTTGAATATTGACCAAATATTTCTTGCATGGTGGTAGTCCTCTTCAGTAATATTTTCATCTGTCAGGTCATTATGGAAGGCTTCTGGTGGGGGGAGCTGCGTTTCGTTGAATATTTCAAAATTAGTAAAATAGTTATATGGATACACACCTTTTCTTGTAAGCAGATTGAAATTGGTATTACTTGGAAAATTTTCTTTCAATATTTTAAAGTCGCTGGGGGGAAGGTTAGAGGTAAGTTTTTCTAATGATGCAGGGAGGAATTGGAACGAGTCTAAAAAGACCAGCTGAAATCGACTTGACCGCTTCCACAGTTTAAAAGTTATAAACTTTTCCATAGTGGATGCAATCACATCAATTTCGTAGTCTTTAAATTTTCCCAATTTGCTCATGATGTGATGAGCATCGTAATTCCTCAAATTGTGGAAGACCACTGGGATAACTTTCGACTGCTTATAATTTAAGTTGCAGAAGGGATGAGCAGCTCCTCTGTACTTTGATGATATGTGGCAGTGATCTCGAACTCGCTTCTCTCCCAGGGCCTTCCGACAAATACAGCATTCTCTCGCATGCTGAAATTCTTTTTCTTGAAGAGGTGAAAGCTTCATCGGTTGCACTTTCATTAAAACTTCTTCCAAGTTGTCCTTCTCTTGAATCATTTGTTTTAAAAAGCGATCCACACAGTCTTCACCTCGATACACTTGAGCTTTCTTCACACATTTTCCATCAGGTCCGATAACAACATATGCATACCCACATGGGAAATGATAAGCTGTTTTTTCGATGAAGGATGTTTTGGATGAAGGAGTGACTGAAGCAACAGGAATAAGCAGACTCTCAAAATCAGCGTAGATAACAAAGGGTACCGGCGCTTGCAGATGAATACCAGAAAACTTGAGTATGTTATCATTTTCACTGGGCATCTTTATAGCCTGTGCTGAATGTCGACGACAATATTCATCATGTTTATTCAGGAGATCTTGTCTTGAGAAACGATGAAGGCATCGATAACAATAAAAACTAGCATGGCCATGCTTCGTCAGATCACCTAAAAGTCTTGAGAAATTTCTAATAAGGCAATAATGTTGCTTTTCGCCATCATCAACTAATAACAAGTTAATAACATCCAGATTCTGCTTTTCAGAAATATACAGAGGACATACTTCATCTTCTTCATATCCAAATACATTAATCCGTAAATTGTTTAATTGTTCAATAATGGATATCTTCTGAAGGGGAACAGGACACTCAACATTCCCTAGTTTAATATCACTTTCAAAAGGAATATAATGTGAAACTCTTTCAGGCTTCTTCTCTCGGGGTATATTCAGTTTAAATGCTAAAAGACACCACACCAAACACTTGTTATCTTCATTTTTGATATTAAGTACTGCTTTTTTATCATATAATTTCTTGGGTAAAGCTATATATGAACTTGCGGCAAGAGGGTGATATTTAGCAATCTTAAGTTCTAAATGATGAATCTTTTGAAGTTTCCATCCAGATCCTCTTTGAATAAATTCTTCAAAGGAGTTAGTTATTTTGGAAAATCCTTCTTGCATATGTTCTGTAATAGCATCTTCTGTAAGTTCGGTAAAGCATTGACAGCGAAAATAAGATTGAATCTCCTCCATCTCCTGATTATCAACCATGCGTTCAAGGGATATTTTCATCACCATATACCATTTAATAGCTCCTTTTTCTTGAATTTGACTAATCAAACATTTATGAATTTCCTCTGAAAAGTTTCTGTGAAACACTGCTATGTCACTTTCTTCTCGCTCATCAGGATAAAACATAACAGTCTGAAACACATTAAGCACATCACACTGGTTTTGTTTCAGTTTTTTGGACTTCACATATGATGAAGTTATTTTCCGCTTTACACTCACAAGAGGTGTGTGTGGGTGTTGAGTACGTATATGCTCTTTCAATTCAAACTGTCGTCCAAACTTCTTCGCACATTCACGACAAGAAAATCTCAAGTCTTTATGTGATTCAAGATGATGCATCAAATTGTCCTCTCGCATGAAAACATGCCCACAGATATTACATTTAAATACAGATTGTTCATGAGTTTTCAAGTGTCTCTGTAAATCACGCTTCAATCCAAATGTCTTCTGGCACACATCACAGTTAAATAACTTCTCTTGCAAATGAATCTTCTTATGTCGCTTTAAGTTGAAAGAGTTTGAAAAACTCTTATTACACATAGTACAAATCTTCTTCGCATCTTCAGAGGTCACAGTCTTCAAAGATACATCGTCATAAGATGACATGTCAATATTCATAGGACTTTGAGAAAAATCATCCTTCGTCACAGGAAGTTGAGAATGTCTGTCTTGTTCTAATGCTTTAACATTAGTATGCATTTGATAATGTCTAATCAAATTAGACTTTCGACCAAAAGTCTTTTGACATACATCGCAAATATGTGACTTATCACCCAAGTGAATCTTGATATGCTGATTCAGGTTAGAAATAGTTGTGAATAATTTTTCGCAGGTTTTGCACTGGAACATCTTCTTCAAAGCTAAAGGACTTCTCATTGAAGCGGCTTCTTCAAAAGGCATGATAACATCCATAAAAAATCAACGAAAAAAATTAATTCTTAAAACACCAATCTTCTCAAACTAAACTACACACTAAGATAAAAGCAAGAGCGAATGAATACACGTCTGAACTGTACGAATTCAACTTGTCGAATGACATAAGATGAAATTTTCATCGCTATTTATACCTACCGAGCCACGCTTCACATGAATTTTTTCAACCACATGAAGAGAATGAACATAAAATCACAAACTCAAAATGAAATCTCATGCAATTAGAATAAAAAACATAATAAAAAATCGCTAAATTAAAAGAATATTCTTATCTCACAAAAATTAATGTAAGAGACCTATTCAAAAATTCTAGTTGAAGAAAGTTTTCATTCAAAATTTAATTAAAACTTCTAAGTTTTGGTATGTTGGGGAAAAAAAAAAATTAAAGTAAAAAAATTTTTCAAAGTATAATTATCAAAGATTATTTTTTCGAATGAATTTTATAAAGCTCTTCTAATAAATAACTTGTTAAAAGAAAGTTCATCTAACAATGATTCATCATTGCTAGATTTATCTTAGATCGTGTTATCTATGATAAGATAAGACTCACCTCGGAAATAGATGAACTCCCCAAAATTACTTTTAACATTTGAATACAGTCTAACATTGATCTCCCAAAGTTTTATATAAAAATTAACATAAAATCGAAAATACTTATGAATCTATAATAATAATAGTAATAATAATAATGATAATAATAATAATAATAATAATAATAATAATAATAAGTTATAAATGATAATGGTAATAATATGTGATAATAATAGTAAGTGAATAATAATAATAAGTGATTAAATATAAACAATAAGAATGTTTCAAACAATTTTTTTAATTACAAATAAGATAGATTAAATAATTTAAACATTTCGCACCATTTTCAGGTATTAAAAAATAATAATAATAATAATAATGATAGCAATAATAATTCTAACACACATGAAATGTATAAGTAATGAAGACATAATAAAAAGTCTATGAAAACACTCATTAATAAAAAAGTCTATGAAAACATACATTAATAAAATCAAAACAACTATTAAAAAATTTTATTAAATTTACTATATAATTAAATTTCAATTTCAAATTCTAAAATATTAAAAAGATTAAGTATCATTGCTTAATCACAACTAATTATTATTTCTTAAATTATTTTTCAAATAAAATATTATTAATTAAAATTTATTTTAAATTTAAATATTATCAATTAAATTATTTTTAAAATTAAATATCATTAATTAAATTATTTTTCAAATAAAATATTATTAATTAAAATTTATTTTAAATTTAAATATTATTAATTAAATTATTTTTAAAATTAAATATTGTTAATTAAATTATTTTTCAAATAAAATGTTATTAATTAAATTATTTTTCAAATGAAATAGTATTCATGAAATTATTTTACAAAAAATATATTACGAATCGAATTAATTTCCCCAAACCAAATATATAAATTAAATAAAAAAATAAATATCTAATTAACTTATAACAGAAAACAAACATTGATAATAATAAATTTATATATTTATTACTAAACATTTTTTTTAAATAGACAATAAAATTCAACAATACCCATTCGAAAACTAAATTCATTTCTCAAAATTAATTGCAAAATTATTAATTAAAATTAAAAATAATAAGACATTCATTACGCTAATTCAAATAATAAATTATAATCACAATACATTCATTAAACAATCAATTCAAAATTAATTGTAAAGTTATTAATTAAAATCAAAAGATAATACTAATAAAACATTCATTACACTAATTCAAATAATAAATTATAAGCATACAAAGCATTCATTAAACAGTCAAACTTCTAAGATTCAATCTCAAGACGCAAAGTCATATCTTGAGAATCCCCTATAACTTCAATCCAATCCTACTCTAACACAACCAACTGATAGCCTAACGGATAAAGCGTTGGCCTCCTAAGCCAACGACTTGGGTTCGAATCCCAATCAGGGAGAAAAAATATTCTTTTTCCAATATTCTCAAAAATGCTTCAACATTAGTTCACATAAGTCCACTAGATGGCGACACTGAAAAATATCAAACTTAAAAAATTATTCTAAGTTCACATCAAGTAGGGGAAAAATGGGGGGGGAGGCACCTCATCTTATAAGGGAGGATTGAGGAGGAGGAGGATTGTGGAGGAGGTTTGAGGAGGAGGCTTGAGGAGGAGGAGTGAGGAGGAGGAGCCCACCACCACCACCACGCTCCTCGCTCCTCCTCCTGAGGTCGGACCGGCATTTTTCCCCTACTTGATGTGAACTTAGAATAATTTTTTAAGTTTGATATTTTTCAGTGTCGCCATCTAGTGGACTTATGTGAACTAATGTTGAAGCATTTTTGAGAATATTGGAAAAAGAATATTTTTTCTCCCTGATTGGGATTCGAACCCAAGTCGTTGGCTTAGGAGGCCAACGCTTTATCCGTTAGGCTATCAGTTGGTTGTGTTAGAGTAGGATTGGATTGAAGTTATAGGGGATTCTCAAGATATGACTTTGCGTCTTGAGATTGAATCTTAGAAGTTTGACTGTTTAATGAATGCTTTGTATGCTTATAATTTATTATTTGAATTAGTGTAATGAATGTTTTATTAGTATTATCTTTTGATTTTAATTAATAACTTTACAATTAATTTTGAATTGATTGTTTAATGAATGTATTGTGATTATAATTTATTATTTGAATTAGCGTAATGAATGTCTTATTATTTTTAATTTTAATTAATAATTTTGCAATTAATTTTGAGAAATGAATTTAGTTTTCGAATGGGTATTGTTGAATTTTATTGTCTATTTAAAAAAAATGTTTAGTAATAAATATATAAATTTATTATTATCAATGTTTGTTTTCTGTTATAAGTTAATTAGATATTTATTTTTTTATTTAATTTATATATTTGGTTTGGGGAAATTAATTCGATTCGTAATATATTTTTTGTAAAATAATTTCATGAATACTATTTCATTTGAAAAATAATTTAATTAATAACATTTTATTTGAAAAATAATTTAATTAACAATATTTAATTTTAAAAATAATTTAATTAATAATATTTAAATTTAAAATAAATTTTAATTAATAATATTTTATTTGAAAAATAATTTAATTAATGATATTTAATTTTAAAAATAATTTAATTGATAATATTTAAATTTAAAATAAATTTTAATTAATAATATTTTATTTGAAAAATAATTTAAGAAATAATAATTAGTTGTGATTAAGCAATGATACTTAATCTTTTTAATATTTTAGAATTTGAAATTGAAATTTAATTATATAGTAAATTTAATAAAATTTTTTAATAGTTGTTTTGATTTTATTAATGTATGTTTTCATAGACTTTTTTATTAATGAGTGTTTTCATAGACTTTTTATTATGTCTTCATTACTTATACATTTCATGTGTGTTAGAATTATTATTGCTATCATTATTATTATTATTATTATTTTTTAATACCTGAAAATGGTGCGAAATGTTTAAATTATTTAATCTATCTTATTTGTAATTAAAAAAATTGTTTGAAACATTCTTATTGTTTATATTTAATCACTTATTATTATTATTCACTTACTATTATTATCACATATTATTACCATTATCATTTATAACTTATTATTATTATTATTATTATTATTATTATTATCATTATTATTATTACTATTATTATTATAGATTCATAAGTATTTTCGATTTTATGTTAATTTTTATATAAAACTTTGGGAGATCAATGTTAGACTGTATTCAAATGTTAAAAGTAATTTTGGGGAGTTCATCTATTTCCGAGGTGAGTCTTATCTTATCATAGATAACACGATCTAAGATAAATCTAGCAATGATGAATCATTGTTAGATGAACTTTCTTTTAACAAGTTATTTATTAGAAGAGCTTTATAAAATTCATTCGAAAAAATAATCTTTGATAATTATACTTTGAAAAATTTTTTTACTTTAATTTTTTTTTTTCCCCAACATACCAAAACTTAGAAGTTTTAATTAAATTTTGAATGAAAACTTTCTTCAACTAGAATTTTTGAATAGGTCTCTTACATTAATTTTTGTGAGATAAGAATATTCTTTTAATTTAGCGATTTTTTATTATGTTTTTTATTCTAATTGCATGAGATTTCATTTTGAGTTTGTGATTTTATGTTCATTCTCTTCATGTGGTTGAAAAAATTCATGTGAAGCGTGGCTCGGTAGGTATAAATAGCGATGAAAATTTCATCTTATGTCATTCGACAAGTTGAATTCGTACAGTTCAGACGTGTATTCATTCGCTCTTGCTTTTATCTTAGTGTGTAGTTTAGTTTGAGAAGATTGGTGTTTTAAGAATTAATTTTTTTCGTTGATTTTTTATGGATGTTATCATGCCTTTTGAAGAAGCCGCTTCAATGAGAAGTCCTTTAGCTTTGAAGAAGATGTTCCAGTGCAAAACCTGCGAAAAATTATTCACAACTATTTCTAACCTGAATCAGCATATCAAGATTCACTTGGGTGATAAGTCACATATTTGCGATGTATGTCAAAAGACTTTTGGTCGAAAGTCTAATTTGATTAGACATTATCAAATGCATACTAATGTTAAAGCATTAGAACAAGACAGACATTCTCAACTTCCTGTGACGAAGGATGATTTTTCTCAAAGTCCTATGAATATTGACATGTCATCTTATGACGATGTATCTTTGAAGACTGTGACCTCTGAAGATGCGAAGAAGATTTGTACTATGTGTAATAAGAGTTTTTCAAACTCTTTCAACTTAAAGCGACATAAGAAGATTCATTTGCAAGAGAAGTTATTTAACTGTGATGTGTGCCAGAAGACATTTGGATTGAAGCGTGATTTACAGAGACACTTGAAAACTCATGAACAATCTGTATTTAAATGTAATATCTGTGGGCATGTTTTCATGCGAGAGGACAATTTGATGCATCATCTTGAATCACATAAAGACTTGAGATTTTCTTGTCGTGAATGTGCGAAGAAGTTTGGACGACAGTTTGAATTGAAAGAGCATATACGTACTCAACACCCACACACACCTCTTGTGAGTGTAAAGCGGAAAATAACTTCATCATATGTGAAGTCCAAAAAACTGAAACAAAACCAGTGTGATGTGCTTAATGTGTTTCAGACTGTTATGTTTTATCCTGATGAGCGAGAAGAAAGTGACATAGCAGTGTTTCACAGAAACTTTTCAGAGGAAATTCATAAATGTTTGATTAGTCAAATTCAAGAAAAAGGAGCTATTAAATGGTATATGGTGATGAAAATATCCCTTGAACGCATGGTTGATAATCAGGAGATGGAGGAGATTCAATCTTATTTTCGCTGTCAATGCTTTACCGAACTTACAGAAGATGCTATTACAGAACATATGCAAGAAGGATTTTCCAAAATAACTAACTCCTTTGAAGAATTTATTCAAAGAGGATCTGGATGGAAACTTCAAAAGATTCATCATTTAGAACTTAAGATTGCTAAATATCACCCTCTTGCCGCAAGTTCATATATAGCTTTACCCAAGAAATTATATGATAAAAAAGCAGTACTTAATATCAAAAATGAAGATAACAAGTGTTTGGTGTGGTGTCTTTTAGCATTCAAACTGAATATACCCCGAGAGAAGAAGCCTGAAAGAGTTTCACATTATATTCCTTTTGAAAGTGATATTAAACTAGGGAATGTTGAGTGTCCTGTTCCCCTTCAGAAGATATCCATTATTGAACAATTAAACAATTTACGGATTAATGTATTTGGATATGAAGAAGATGAAGTATGTCCTCTGTATATTTCTGAAAAGCAGAATCTGGATGTTATTAACTTGTTATTAGTTAATGATGGCGAAAAGCAACATTATTGCCTTATTAGAAATTTCTCAAGACTTTTAGGTGATCTGACGAAGCATGGCCATGCTAGTTTTTATTGTTATCGATGCCTTCATCGTTTCTCAAGACAAGATCTCCTGAATAAACATGATGAATATTGTCGTCGACATTCAGCACAGGCTATAAAGATGCAGTGAAAATGATAACATACTCAAGTTTTCTGGTATTCATCTGCAAGCGCCGGTACCCTTTGTTATCTACGCTGATTTTGAGAGTCTGCTTATTCCTGTTGCTTCAGTCACTCCTTCATCCAAAACATCCTTCATCGAAAAAACAGCTTATCATTTCCCATGTGGGTATGCATATGTTGTTATCGGACCTGATGGAAAATGTGTGAAGAAAGCTCAAGTGTATCGAGGTGAAGACTGTGTGGATCGCTTTTTAAAACAAATGATTCAAGAGAAGGACAACTTGGAAGAAGTTTTAATGAAAGTGCAACCGATGAAGCTTTCACCTCTTCAAGAAAAAGAATTTCAGCATGCGAGAGAATGCTGTATTTGTCGGAAGGCCCTGGGAGAGAAGCGAGTTCGAGATCACTGCCACATATCATCAAAGTACAGAGGAGCTGCTCATCCCTTCTGCAACTTAAATTATAAGCAGTCGAAAGTTATCCAAGTGGTCTTCCACAATTTGAGGAATTACGATGCTCATCACATCATGAGCAAATTGGGAAAATTTAAAGACTACGAAATTGATGTGATTGCATCCACTATGGAAAAGTTTATAACTTTTAAACTGTGGAAGCGGTCAAGTCGATTTCAGCTGGTCTTTTTAGACTCGTTCCAATTCCTCCCTGCATCATTAGAAAAACTTACCTCTAACCTTCCCCCCAGCGACTTTAAAATATTGAAAGAAAATTTTCCAAGTAATACCAATTTCAATCTGCTTACAAGAAAAGGTGTGTATCCATATAACTATTTTACTAATTTTGAAATATTCAACGAAACGCAGCTCCCCCCACCAGAAGCCTTCCATAATGACCTGACAGATGAAAATATTACTGAAGAGGACTACCACCATGCAAGAAATATTTGGTCAATATTCAACATGAAGTCGCTGGGGGATTACCACGATTTATACGTCAAAACTGACGTACTTTTGTTAGCTGACGTATTCCAGAATTTTAGGAAATTATGTCAGCAGTTTTATGACATTGATTGTGTGCATTTATTTAGCGCACCTGGGCTTGCTTGGCAAGCATCTTTGAAGATGTGCGACACGCCTCTCGAATTGCTGACAGATATAAACATGCTTTTGTTTATAGAACAAGGCATTCGAGGGGGAATCAGCATGATTTGTCATAGATATGCCCGAGCCAACATACCTAATACACCTGAATTTAATAAAGATGAGGATCCCAGTTACATTATGTATTGGGATTCTAACAATCTCTACGGCTGGGCTATGTCCCAATTTCTACCCTTTGGAGGATTTGAATGGTGTGCGACAGAACATATTACGGAAGAATGGATTTTATCATTATCTGACGATTCTGAAATTGGATATATTTTCGAAGTGGATCTTAAATATCCTGAGAAACTTCATAAATTACATAACGAATACCCTGTCGCACCTGAAAGAGTGACTGTGAGTCAGGAAATGTTGTCTTCCTATGCACGTAGATTACAGGGTAATACAAAGTTCGCTGCAGCCTCCAAACTTATACCCAATTTGAATGACAAACGAAATTATGTAGTTCATTATCGTAATCTGAAATTTTATTTGCAACTTGGATTGGAACTTTCATGTGTTCATAAAGCTCTGCAATTCAAGCAGGCCCCTTGGCTTCAGAAATACATTCACTTTAATACTGAGAAAAGAAAAGAAGCTAAATCTTCATTCGAAAAAGACTTTTTTAAACTAATGAATAACTCCGTGTTTGGAAAAACTATGGAAAATCTGCGAAAACGTAGAAATATTGTACTTGTTAATAACGAAAAAAGAGCCAAGAAATTAGTAGCTTCACCCACTTTTAAATCTTTTAAAACATATGATGAAGATTTAACTGCCGTTGAAAGGATGAAAACTAGCATACTCATGAATCGACCGATTTATGTTGGTTTTGCTATTTTAGAGCTCTCAAAAGTATTAATGTACAATTTTCATTATAATTTTATTAAAAAAACATATAAAGATGATACCGCAAAGCTGTTATTCACCGACACGGACTCGTTGTGTTATCATATTAAAACGCAAAATATTTATGATGATTTGAAACAACATTCAAACCTTTTTGATTTCTCAGACTATCCAAAACATCATTCACTGTACTCAGATGTTAACAAAAAAGCAATCGGCAAGTTCAAGGATGAACTTAATGGTGATTTAGCCCTTGAGTTTGTTGGGCTGAAATCCAAAATGTACTCCCTGAAATCCTTTAAAGAAGAGAAGAAACGAGCGAAGGGTGTATCGACTTATGTTGTTCGTCAGAAAATCAAGCATGAAGATTACTTGCGGTGCCTTCAACAAGAAAAAACTAGTATTGAAAAGCAGAGAAGAATCGCTCAAGATGCACACCATCTGTATACGTTAACACAGAACAAAACATGTTTATCACCATTTGACGACAAAAGATTTCTGCTAGAAGATGGTATCACCAGTTTAGCCTATGGACATTGTGAAATTAGTCAAGATTGTACTGGATGAAGAAAATTGTTAATATATTGTAAAATTATCAAGAAAAATGTTGTTATGTTAATACATCTTACCTGTAAATATGCTTTTATCTGTAAAGTGTTTTATTTTAATAAAAAAAAATGTTGATTTTACTTATGTGTAATTATTTAAAACTTTTTCACACTATCTTTTCACATATTGTTTTATACGCAGTGTGCACATATGCAAACATACTCATACATTTACACACTTATATAATACATGTGCTAATACTTTTATTCACTTACAATTCATTTTTAAATACGTTTTAAAACTTTAAGAATTTTTTTAAACTTTTTTTTAATATTATATATATATATATATATATATTTTTATTTCTTAAAACATTTTTAAAATTTGTTGAAACTTTTTTAAATTCACTTAAATATTTTTAAAAATTCGTTTAAACTTTTTTAAATTTATTTAAACTTTTCAAAATACATTAAAACGTTTTAAAATTTACTAAACCTTTTTAAATTTAATTATTAGATAGTCATACAAAGATCCATACAAATGGATAGTTAACTAATCACATGTAAACTGAAAATCATATTTAAACACATATATATATACACCTTAAACATTTATATACATTTATACTATAAAATGCAAGACGTGTAAAAAAACCTTTGAAACCCTTCTAACAAATATCAGTGAAAACAAAAAATTGATATAAAAATGTGTGTTTGATGATAAGACGTGAAAAATCATGAAGTCAACATATTAGGTGCTTGATCATATAAACATTGCTTGTGGGGGTTGAATGCTGTGGATTGATTGCTCATGAGCTTCGTGATTTATTGCTCATTGCTCCTCTCCTCTCCTCCTGTGGCCGCAGAAACGGCCTTTATCCACTACTTACATGTTAATACTTCCAGAAAAATGAAACATAGCAGCGTCACTGCTTAGGTAATTTACACTAAAATCTAATCTGAAACAACTTATTTCAAGTTCTAACTGAATCTGAAATTTCATGAAAATCCGTGTATTAGTATTTGAGATAGAATTATCGCAGAAATCATAAAAAAACTGGATAGAAGTGTCACCTATTGAGCGATTTATTCAAAAACTAAATAATACTAATTTATATCAAGGACTAATTGAATCTGAAGTTTGGTGAAAATTCGTGCATTAGTCCCTGAGATAGAGGTATTGCGATAATTATGAATATTACTGCATAGCAGTGTTATCTGTTGTTCTATTTACACCAAAACATAATTAGAACCATAATATATCAAGGATTAACAAAATTTGAAGTTTTATGAAAATCCGCCCATTATTTCTCGAGGTATAGCTATTGTGGAAATCGCAAAAAACGCAGCATAGCAGCACCTCCTGTTAGGTGATATACACCAAAAACTAATAAAATCCAATTTATATCAAGGTATAACTGAATTCAAAGTTTTGTGACATTCCGTGCATTAGTTCTTCAGATATGGCTATTGTGGAAAACGTGTAAAAAGTACCATAGCAGCGCCACCTGTTGAGTGATATACACCAAAAACTAATCAAATCTATTTTATATCAAAGTTTCAGGGAATCTAAAGTTTTGTGAAATTCCGTGCATTAGCTCTTGAGATAGAGCGCCCACAAAATTTATGTCACGTACAGTTAAACAGACAGATTGACAGACTCACTGACAGGAATTTTGTAAAAACATATTTTTTGGAATCTCTGACCTCTAAAACGTGTAAATCCGTCGAAGACCGGAATTCGAAAATTCTCACGAATCCAATACTTTCTAAAAAGAAAGTAAAATGTGGTACTTTTTTTTTTTTATCTAAGCACGTAAAATCTTTTTCAAATTCCATTGAAGAAGTGGGAGAAAAAATACGCAGGAAATGTTCGAGATCAATTTTTACAACTCCCTCCGTTAAAAATATGGTTAAGTGAACAAATATTGACATATCCGAGCAGCGAGTACAAGTTTGTTTTTCCAATGGGGGAATTTGTTGAATGAAGGTTGGCAACAGTTGATACTACAGTTCTTTTTGCAACAAGGATTATTAGGTTCATGTTCGCCTATACTGTCAGATTTTGGTAAGGTTATGTTTTTACATCAGGCCGTTCAAGTTCGCTTTACGACGAAACGCATATTCTTTTATGTGAGAAAGAGGGGATTTTAAATAGGATGTTGGTTTGTTTTTGTAAAATATAGAATGACGCTTATTTCTTTTTTTTTATTTCGATTGCAGGTTTAACCATGATTTCTGTTATTGTTCGTTTAAACCGATGTATTTGTTTTGTAAGTTCCTTTGTTATTTACATAAGGAAAGAATGAAAATAGATAAGTAGAGTATTTTTAAAAAATTCTGAGAAAAAATCCTTTTGGATACTAGATGATTAAGTACTTTTATTCTTTAAGAATATTGTTAAAATCTAAAATACAAATATGGTTATTTTTATGCTAGATACTTTGGATAAATGGACAAATGGGCCGTTCAAGTATTACGTAAACAAATCTTTAGTCATTTTGTACCCCTCCCTCCACCTTGTAAGGAAAAATAAACAAATGCTAGACGACCCCACCCCCACTTTTGCTTATGTAAGATTTTATAACATTGTAACATCAAAATTGTTTGCCATAAAAAATTACAGTTAGCGATAAATTTACATTATTAATCCAGCAAATTTACATATAAAAGGAAAACGAAATCGGTGTAATATATTGTTACTTATAGCAAATTAAAAAATTCAAAGAATACAAAATAGTTTTTAATATAGTCGAACCTCGTTAACATGAACATCAACGGGAATCAAAATTTTGTTCGTGTTAACAGTTATTCATGTTATTAGTATCAAATCTGTGTATTCGTCTTTATAGGGAACTGTCAAAACAATTCATGTTAAAATTAATTCACGTTAAGCGTGTTCATATTAATGAGATTTGACTGTATATTATTATATATGGTATTTGATCAACAACAACAAAAAATATCTTTTAAAAATACAATAGGCTCTAACTTATTTAGGTACATAACTAAAAATTTTAACAAGGAATATTATGTGACTCATAGGAATTCATCACTGTTATTCATAGGAAAATTATGTGTTCAGCGTTCACATTTCTACTCTGGTATCTAAGATCTTTAAATCCATAATTCTGCATTTTCTATTATTAAATTTTCAGTGTAGTTGTCGTCTGGCATGTTTCGCGTTTCCAATCCATGTTTACCCCAATTTTTTTTTTTTTATCAAGTCGTTCAACAGCCGCAGAACGTGCATCCAAATAATGATCTTTTACTTTTTGTTGTTAAACTATAGTTTTTCCGTTGTCTAATGTTTACGAATTATCGTGGACCCCCCCCCCCCACCACCACCACCACCACTCCTCTTTTTTTGTCAGCAAAAATAGCAGACACTGGATCCCTCCCAACCCCCCCCCCCCACCCCACCCCACCCCTTAATGCTTAAGTAATATTTGAACGACCCCAAAGCAGGGTGTCTATGACACATCAGAAACAAACTTTCTTGACTTCTCCAGGTATCGAGATTTTGTGATTTTGCAAACAAAGACTCTTAAAAATTGCGAATTTCAAAATTTAAATTTCACAACTATGATTCTGAAGTAACAACTACTGAATTGTTAAACAAATTCATGCTCAAATGTGCCACTGGCAGCGTGTATAGCAAGTAATTGGAGTAGTTACAAAAAAGAAAAAAAAAATGTTCAATTGAAAGTGATAATGATACAAGACAAAATCTCACCTGCCCCCTGGAGATGTCCTGCGATATAAAGTGAAGTGTCAATACCCCTCACAACTAAAGTGATATCGTAATAGCCTCAAAATATTTAGTATCCTATGTGCGTCCTTTTCTAATTGTACAGCACGAAATTTACAAAAAAAGGTTGTTTCTAGAAATAGTTTCGAACACAATTAAACAAGTCAGAAATTGCTCGTCAGAAGCTCAGATGTCGCAAATGAGGTGCATTCCTACTATGACGAAATTTTAGAATATAGAGTACTTATGATACAATACGGTAGCCGAAATCTTTTATGTGTCCCTGTAAATACTAAATGCTTTCTTTGACACAGGAAGTAACTTATAGTAAATCTCAGAAGCATATATAAATTTTATAAAATGTAAAATAGTTTAATAAAATTAAAACACACTCCAAACAGTGTTTCCCCCTATACCATTATGTAATAGAATACTTTTGTGTGGCCCTGTATATTAATAAAAAATATTCTTTGCACCGCAGATTGATGCATATGAATTGTATTATGTTCGAAAGAGTGTACCATCATTAAAATGCACTTGAAACTATTTTTTCCCATTGGCTGTAATATAACGGAATACTTTTGATTGTCCTGTAATTGAACTGTACATTCGATTTTTTTTTTAAATTTGAAATGACTCGACAAAATTATACAACAGTTATATATTTTAAATTTCAAACGATGCGTAATTGGATAGTTTTTGCTCTGTTATATGCGGACAGACGGACGGACAGAACGATGATTGGTGCATTTGAGATCAAAAATGAATTTAAAAATAAATCTGAAAATAAGCGATTTTAGTCGTCAAAATTTTTGAATGTCAAAATTTTCCTTGGACACAATTCTAGAACAACAGAAGAAAAATCACAACAGGAAATCGTTATTTTCTTTTTTCCCAGAAGTGGGATAATTTAGTTTAGTGAAGTAAAAAGAAGCCAAATGTGAGTGAAGGCTCATCCGGCAATTTTGAGAATCAACTCTTCTTTCTAAAGTGTAATTAGAGACGCGAGTGATTATCTTTCAGGGTGTGCTTTGTCTTGTCCACTCCTGTGGTCAGTGAACACGTGCAAAGTGTGAAGTACATCTGCGCTTGTTATCTTTAAACCTGATCTCTTCCTTATTAAAGAAAAGAAGGTGGAAGGAGGGGATTTTTTTCTAATGGTATTTTTGAATAGAAGTTTTTATCGATGTAATTAAGGGTGTATTCGAAAAAATGTTTTTCCACTCTCAGTAGCTCAAAATTTTCTGATACATTTTCAGACTTATTTTTAAAAGTAAAAGCACGAAACTTGCTGTAATGATTTTCGAAGAGATGTATAAGATGCCGTGTGATTTCATTTTTCGCTCAATTCATTAGAATTTGATTTATAAACAATTATTTTCTTAGCATGACAGTTTTTTTTCGTTTCCAGATCTCCCGCTTCAGAAAATTTGGCTCGAAAGACCAACTTTGACTGCATTTTTTTTTAAATATTTTCAGCATTTATCCAAAAATTGACAGACCTTATGTAGTTTCTAAGAATCTAGGAAAAAAGTGACCGGAAAAAAGTGGCCTAAACTACAAAAGCGAAAAAAAGTGACACGGAAAAAAGTGACAAGGAACTGATTTTCGGGGTTTATTATTGATTTTGGGGACTTATTGGTTAAGTATGATCGGGGGGAGGTTTATAATATAGGTAAATGAGTTTTTCTTGCTGAATTAACTATTTTGATTCAATTTTTGGATATACGTTCATACTGAAAAGACTCTTGCCTGATTAGTTATGGGAACAGACGATTACCCCTCCCCCCATCCACTCTAAATCAGATAAATGTATTTTTATGCAGGATCATCCAACGTGTGTCAAATTTTGGATATAGATTCTTTCTGATAAGGTTTATATATAGTATATAATGCTTGAAGAGGCTTGGGAGTTTCAAATTTTGAACACAAGTTAATTATAATAATACGTATCTCTGGGTAAACGGAAAAAAAGTGACCGGAAAAAAAGTTATTGGAAAAAAAGTGACATAAACTACAAAAGCGGAAAAAAGTGACGCGGAAAAAAAGTGACAAGGAAAAAAAGTTACCGAAAAAAAGTGACAAGGAATTGATTTTGGGGGATTTATTATTGATTTTGGGGATTCATTGGTTAAGTATGAAAAAGGGATCGGGGGGGGGGCGGCTCATAGTTTAGGTAAATGAGTTTTTCATACTGAATTAACTGTTTTGGTTCAATTTTTGGATATACGTTCATCCTGAAAAGACGCTTGCCTCATTAGTTTTGGGAAGGGACGATTACCCCCCCCCCCACCCGTCCTCAATTAGATGATTGGGTTTTTACTCAGAATTATCCAACGTGTGTCAAATTTGCATATAAGATCTTTTCGAAAAGGCTTATGTAAAGTATAAAATGCCTGAAGAGATTCTAGGAGTTCTAATGGTTAAGTATAGAGAGGGAACGGGCGATAACCTTTCTAAAATTAAATTAATAACTTTTTACGCATAATTATCCAATTTGCTTAAAATTTTGGACATAAGTTCATTATGGTAAGACGTATCTTAGATTAGTTATGGGTTCTTCTGCTTATTATAAAGGGGGGGGGACGAGCAATTCTGCCCCTCAAACTAGATAAATATGTTTTTATGCAGAATTATCCCATGTATTTCAATTTTAAATATAGGTTCTTTCTGGTAAGGTGAATTCCGGAATAGTTTTAAGGATTTAATGGCTAAGTATAAAGGGGAGATGGGGGAAACCCCTCTTAAATTAAATAAATGGCTTTTTATGCAGAATTATCCGATTTGCTTCGAATTTTGGACATGGGTTCATTTTGATAAGACGTATTTCTGATTAGTTATGGGGTTCTATTGGTAATTAAAAAGGAGGGCGGGTGATTACTATACCCACCTTAAATTATATTAAAAAAATATGCACACTTATCCGATGTATTTCAAATTTTGGATATAGGATCTTTCTCATAAAGTGAATTCCTGAATAGTTTTATGGGTTTAATGGCTATGTATATAGGGGGAACGGGGGACAAACCCCCTTAAATTAAATAAATGGCTTTTTACGCAGAATCATCCGATTTGCTTCAAATTTTGGATGTATATTCATTATAAGAAGGCGAATCTCTGATTAAGTATGGGGTTCTTTTGATAATTAAATAGGGGAAGCGGACGATTAATCCTCCACTCTTTAAATAAAATAAATTGTTTTTTTTCTTTCACAACTATTCAACGTATTTAAAATTTTGGATATAAGTTTTTCCTGATAAAGTGAATCCCTGAAAAGTTTTAAAGGTTTAATGGCTAAGTATAGAGCGATGAACGAGGGATAAACCACAATTAATCAGGACTTCGCCTTATCATAATGAACGCCCAATCAAAATTTGAATCAAATCAGATAATTCTGCGTAAAAAGCCATTTATTAATTTAACGGGGGGGGGGGGGTTATCATCCGTTCCCTCATTGTTTGCTTAGCCATTAAACCTTTAAAATTATTCCGGGATTCACTTTATGAGAAAGAACATATATCCAAAATATGAAATATATCGGATAAGTGAGCATAAAAAACAATTTATCTAATTTAAGGGTGGGGGAATAATCACCCGCCCCAATTTTTAATAGGCAAAATAACCCCATCTATAATCAGGGATACGCCTTATCATAATGGTTCTATAATCCAAAATTTGAAGCAAATCTGATAATTCTGCGTAAAAAGTAATTTAATTTAAGGTGAGTTATATTCTATTCCCCTTCTATACTTAGATATTAAATCCTTAAAACTATTCAGAGATCCACCTTATCAGAAAGAACCTACATTTAAAATTTGAAATACATGGGATAATTCTGCATAAAAACCTATTTTTCTAGTTTAAGGGGGATATAATTGCTCGCCGCCCTTTATAATAAGCAGAAGAACCCCATAACTAATCAGAGATACGTCTTATCATAATGAACCTATATCCAAAATTCTAAGCAAATCGGATAATTATGCGTAAAAAGCCATTTATTTAATTTTAGAAAGGTTATTCCCCGTTCCCTCTCTATACTTAACCATTAGAGCTCCTAAATCTCTTCAGGCATTATATACTATATATAAGCCTTATCGAAAAGAACCTATATGCAAATTTGACACACGTTGGACAATTCTGCATAAAAACCCATTCATCTAATTGAGGACGGATGGGAGGGGGGGAGTAGTCGTACCTTCCCAAAACTACTCAGGCAAGCGTCTTTTCAGGATGAACGTATATCCAAAAATTGAACCAAAACAGTTTATTGAGCATGAAAAACCCATTTACCTAAACTATGAGCCCCCTCCCCGATCCCCCTTTCATACTTAAGCAATGAATCCCCAAAATCAATTTTTTGTCACTTTTTTTCCGGTAACTTTTTTTTCCGCGTCACTTTTTTTCCGTGGCACCTTTTTTCCGCTTTTGTAGTTTATGTCACTTTTTTCCGGTCACTTTTTTTCCTAGATTCGTGTGAAACACAGCTGAGCTATATGCGCTTGTTATCTCATCTCTTATCAGAAAAATGAAAGTGTATGTAAGGAAAGTTTTTTTTAGGTATTTGTTATAGAACATTTTACCGGTTTAATTAAAATGGTTTTGTTATTCATAAATCAGTCAATAAGGATTAATTTATGTATGCTAATCGGTAAACGGAAAAAAATGACCGGAAAAAAGTTATCGGAAAAAAGTGACATAAACTACAAAAGCAGAAAAAAGGTGACACGGAAAGAAGTGACCGGAAAAAAAGTGACAAGGAAAAAAAGTTACCGGAAAAAAGTGACAAGGAATTGATTTTGGGGATTTATTATTGAATTTGGGGATTCAGGATTTGGTTAAGTATGAAAAGGGGATCGGGGGGGGGGGGGAGGCTCATAATTTAGGTAAATGGGTTTTTCATGCTGAATTAACTGTTTTGATTCAATTTTTGGTTATACATTCATACTGGAAAGCCGCTTGCCTGATTAGTTTTGGGAAAGGACGATTACCCGCCCCCTCTGTCCTAAAGTAGATAAATGGTTTTTATCTAGTTTAGGGCACCCTTATCCATTAAGGCCCCTGTCCTCGCTCGAGGAAACGCTCGCGAGATAATGCTATTCCCATGGGGAAGCATTTTTCTGATAACTCTTTCGCATTTTGACATTTTTGAATAATTTTTTTTGCATTGGATAGCTGAGGTGTAAGCCGACAGCGCACCTTTTTTACTTTTTCGATTTTGATTGCAGATATTTTTTATAAAGTTAGTTTCACTTTCAAAACCGGTTTCCAAACTGAAAGTGCTTTTTAAAAAAATATCTGCAACCAAAATCGAAAAAGTAAAAAAGGTGCGCTGTCGGCATGCACCTCAGCTATCCAATGCAAAAAAAATATTCAAAAATGTCAAAATGCGAAAGAGTTATTAGAAAAATGCTTCCCCATAGGAATAGCATTAGCTCGGGAGCATTTCATCGAGCGAGGACAGGGGCCTTAATATATCTTTTTTATGATTTAGTGCGATAAATAATAATATATTAAAAATCATTTAGTAGGAAAAAATGCATGATTACAAATTTTATTGCGATTCTTTATACTCAATTCAGCAATATATTTAAATAATAGGACTCCATCTTAAATAGGATACCATCACCATGGCAATCTAGAGTCATGACCTATCGTTGGATATCACTGAATTACTCATAATAAGTTTAATGAAATGAAGAAAACTTTTATTAATATCTTTTTAAGTTTCGATTCGATTTTCTGTAAAATTTGTAAAATTTCTTCCAAATCTTTTCAGGCATTATATTCTATATATTAGCTTTATCAGAAAGAACCTATATCCAAAATTTGACACACGTTCGATAAATCTCCATAAAAATCCATTTATCTAATTTAGGGCGGATGGGGGGGGGGGGGCTTAATCGTTCTGTCTCAAAACTAATCAGGTAAGCGTCTTTTCAGTATGAATGTATATTTAAAACTGAACCAAAACAGTTAATTCAGCATGAAAAACCCATTTACCTAAATTATGAGCCTCCCCCCCCGATCCCCCTTTCATACTTAACCAAATCCTGAATCCCCAAATTCAATAATAAATCCCCAAAATCAATTCCTTGTCACTTTTTTCCGGTAACTTTTTTTCCTTGTCACATTTTTTCCGTGTCACCTTTTTTCTGCTTTTGTAGTTTATGTCACTTTTTTCCGATAACATTTTTCCGGTCACTTTTTCCCTAGATTCACGAAAAAAAAGGAACGGAAAAAAGTGACCGGAAAAAAGTTATCGGAAAAAAGTGACACAAACTACAAAAGCGGAAAAAGTGACACGGAAAAAAAGTTACCCGAAAAAAAGTGACAAGAAATTGATTTTAGAGATTCATTGGTTAAATTGGGATTCATTGATCGGGCAGGGGGGGGGGGGGGCGCTAGGCCGATCAATTAGGTAAATGGGTTTTTCATACTGAATTAACCGTTTTGGTTAAATTTTTGGATATACGTTCATACTGAAAAGACGCTTGCCTGAATAGTTATGGGAACGAAAGATTACCCCCCCCCCCCAATTTTCTTTAAATTAGATAAATAGGTTAAATATTTTAAATAATAAATTATAAATTAGATAAAAAAGGGGGATGATTATCCACCTCCATTAAATTAGATAAATTGTTTTTTATGCACAATTACCCAATGTATTTCAAATTTTGGATATAGGTTCTTTCTGATAAAGTGAATTGCTGAATAATTTTAAGGTTTTAATCGGTAAGTATAGAGCGGGGGATACCTCTCTAAAATTAAACAAATAGCTTTTTACGCAGAATTATCCGATTTGCTTCTTAATTTTGATACAGTTCATTAATATAAGGCGTATGTGATTAGTTATAAGATTTTTTTGGTTGGTATAATGGTGGAAACGATTGATTATCACCCCCCCCCCCCCCACTCAAATTAAATAAATTGGTTTTTATGCAGAATTTTCCAATGTATTAAAATTTAAAACATAGGTTCTTTCTGATAAGATGATTTCCTGAATAGTTTTAAGGGTTTAATGGCTGAGTATAAAGGGGGAACGAGGGATAACCCATCTTATATTAAATAAATGGCTTTTTACACAGAATTGTACGATTTGCTTCAAATTTTGGATGTAGGTTCATTATGATAAGGCGTATCCTTTATTATTTATAGGGTTCTTTTGCAAATTAAAAGGGGAGGGGGTCGATTATCTCCCCCCTTTAAGTTTGATAAATTATCGAATTTGCTTTAAATTTTGAATGTAGGTTGTTTCTGATAAGGCGAATCTATGAATAATTTTTGAAGTTTCATGGCTAAATATAAAGGAGAGGGATGAGTCCTCCTAAATTATATAAATAGGTTTTAATGAACATTTATTGTTTGTTCCTCTAGGGTGTGTGTGTGTGTGGGGGGGGGGGGCTATCTACAAACTCCAAATCTATATTTCATATATGAATTTTTTTAATATTTTTTATTACAGAATTTTTAATAATTTCAATTACATAAAATAATAAATATTATATTATAATAATAATTTTAATAAATTACATATTAATGTTTCTTTTACATTTATATAGTACGTACAATGTAATAAATAATAATAATAATAATAATAATAATAATAGTAATAAATAATGTAAATTAAATATAAAAAATTAAAAATAAATGTATAAATAAATGTAATTAAATATTAAAAATTATACTCATTAACAGAAATTTATTTAAAAAATTATAATAATTCTATTAACTCTACAAAAACAACTAAAATGAATGTATAAAAAAATATTAAAAATTAGTTTCATTAACAAGAATTGTTTAAAAATTGATAATATTTTATAAACTCATAATGAATCAATTATTATAAATGCTCAAAAAATAAATAATAAAATAAATAAATAAATAAATAAATAAATATTCAAAATTAGTTTCATTAGCAAGAATTGATTTTAAAAATGATAATATTTAATTAAGTGATAGGAAATTAATAAAAAAATAATTGTGTAAATAAATAAAATTAAATATTCAAAATTAGACTCATTAACAAGAATTTGTTTAAAAAATTAACATTTTACTATCCGCCATTACTGACACTATTGTATTGATACATAGCGAGTCTGATGGAGGTACATGACAATAGTGTCAGTAATGGCGGATAATAAAATATTATCTTTTTTTAAATGAATTTTTGATAATCAGTATAATTTTTTATATTTAATTATATTTGTTTATACATTTATTTATAATTTTATTTATATTTAATTATATATTATATTTATGTATTATTAATACAGTATTAACTTATTATAAATTATTTATTATTTAATGATTAATTATTTTTTTATTTACTTATTATATTATTATTTATTTATAATTATTATATTAATACATTAATTATTATATACAAAAATATATATTGTACATATTGTAATGTATAATATTATTATTATCCATTAAACATTAAAACTATTCAGGGAGTCACCTTATCAGAAAGAACATATATTTAAAATTTGAAATACATCGGAAAATTCCTTCTAAAAACTGGATTATCTAATTTAGGACTATTAAAATAGGGCTATCTAATTTGGGGGTGGGGGGGGGTATTCATCTATTCCCAAAACTAATCAGGTAAGCGTCTTTTCAGTATGAACGTATATCCAAAAATTAAACCAAAACAGTTCAATCAGCATGAAAAACCCATTTACCTAAATTAAGAGCCTCCACCCCCCCTATCCACCAATCATACTCAATCAATGAATGCCCAAAATCAGTAATGAATCCCCAAAATCAATTCCTTGTCACTTTTTATCCGGTAACTTTTTTTCCGCTTTTGTAGTTTATGTCACTTTTTTCCCGATAACTTTTTTTCCTGTCACTTTTTTCCTAGATTCTCGAAATACACCCTTAAGGGTGTATTCGAAAAAACGCTTCTCCACCTTCAACAGCTCGAAATTTTCCGATACAATTTCAGACACATTTTTAAAAGTACAAACATGAAACTTGCTGAGGGTATTCTTGAATTGACGTATGAGGTGCCGTGTGATGTGTTTTTACGCTCAATTCATTAGAATTTGAGTTATAAACAATTACCTTATCAGTATGACCCTTTTTTTCGTTCCCAGATCTCCTGCTTGGGAAAAATCTGTTCGAAATGCCGTTTTTGATTGCTTTTTTTGCAATATTTTTTGCATTTATCAAAGAATCTACAATCACGGCAGCTTGTGTACTTTCCAAATAAGAGATTTTGAAAGTTTGGTGTATTTGAGAGCAAAAATGATCTCAAAAACAAATCGGAAAATAAGCAGTTTGAATCGAAACACACCCTTAAGTGATTTTTATCCATTGGATAGCTGAGATCTTCTTACTGATCAAGATCTAATTAATTGAGTGAAAAATGTAAACACAGAGCCGCTTATACGTCTCTTCAAAAATCATGTAAGCAGAATAATAATAATAATAATAATAATAATAATAATAATAATAATAATAATAATAATAATAATAATAATAATAATAATAATAAAGTTGTGTTTTTGTTTTTAAAAAAGAATCTGAAAAGGAGTAACTTTTTTTTTTTCCCTTACGGTAAAAAGTTTGTATGTTTTCAGCTTCCGAATTTTAGGAACTTATTTTCCAGTGTTCTACTTTCCCATCCACTGAGGTCATCTTCTGGTCAATGGGGTGATTCTCATCCCAAGTTTTCTCTCCCAGTTCAAGGTGACCGCGAATTTCACACTTTTAATTAGCGCCATTTCCATAGGAAATGTACTCAAGGAAATGATCACGACGGGATAGAATATCTCCCTCAAGGTAAGTTTCTTGAAGAAGAAGAAAATACCTGGAAGATGTGTGCCATTAGTGGGTGGCCTTGCACAGCACGGTAGTTTACTAATTGGAAAGATTAATGGGAATTATAGAGAGGTTGTTAATCAGTGAAATAGTTACTTTTACTGTACTGTAATCAATCTTTAGGCTTGTTTTTAAATCTAAACTGGATTGCTTGTTGGGGATTTTTTTAAATTTATGATTGCTCGCAAACTTACCAAATTTCCATATGTTCTTATTACGAAATCTAAAAGGGTAACTGTATGACATAATTTTTAATTTATTTTTCATTTGAAAGTGAAAGCGCCCTCATTGAAAATATCTGCAAACACAATAGAAAAAGCGAAAAAGAGCTTGTACTATTTATCGTTGTACAGACTGATCTCAGTTAACCAAAACAAAAAAATAAATAATAATTTTTTTTTTTAATTTAAAAATATAAATATGTTGAAATGCAACCAAGAAATCTTTATAAAATTCTTCCATAGGATTAGCATTAGCGAACGGGTCTTTTCGCTTGACTGAATTGGTAAAGTGAAAAAAAAATGATTGGAAAAAAGTTACAAAAATAAAGAAATAAAAAAAAGAAAGAAAGAACGAAACATGAGCGGAAAATACGTGACACGAAAAAAAAGTAACCGAATAAAAAAAAAAAAAAAAGGCAAGGGAAAAAGGGGGACAAGGAATTGATAAATACTGAACTAGTTGATAAATAAGTGCTACAATTAAAGTGGTAACAAAAAGTGCATTTTTTATGTTCTCTTAGAAACTACACAATGTGCCATGCTTCTCCATTATTTGATAAATGCAAAAAATGCTGTCAGAGTTAGTGTTTATCACCAAATTTTCGAAGCGGGAGACCTGCGCTGTAAAAAGAAATCCGTTAAGTTTACGGCAAAAACTGCTGGCAACATTGCTACCAGCAATTCTTGCCAGTAAACGGAAAAAAGTGACATAAACTACAAAAGCGGAAAAAAGGTGACACGGAAAAAAAGTTACAGGAAAAAAGTGACGAGGAAAAAAAGTTACTGGAAAAAAGGTGACAAGGAATTGATTTTGGGTATTCATTATTGATTTTGGGGACTTATTACTGATTTTGAGGACTCATTGGTTAAGTATGAAAGGGGGATGGGGGGAGGCCTTTAATTTAGGTAAATGGAATTTTCATGCTGAATTAAGAGCCTGCATCAGTCAAATAGAAACTCAAAATCCTATCACAAACCTATGCGTGTTGCCACCAGGAAGGCGTATCCCGAACCCAAAGATTGACACTTTAAAAGACCAATGATATCTTCCAAGCTTGTAATTAATAAGAAAATGGTCATCTCACGCTACCCTTTACCTCCAGGCGATAAAAAGGGGATAAGATACTCCAGGAAGAAAAAAGTCATTAGCAAATGCTAAAAACTCTCGCACTTTTTCAATACTGATAGCCCGAGGGATATGTGCATTTGGATAGTTTCTTCGAGATAATTTCTGACCTAAACACTCGGATCCGTTTTAAAACAAGTCGACATTGACTTTTTTTGTTAGATAGTTTCAAGTGAAATTGAATCATTTATATGCAATTTTAAAAGACAATTATTATGTCAGAGATTGCACATTAAACATTTTCCAAAGAATCTCCTCTACATTTTAATATTTTTAAATGATTTTTTTAGCATTGAATAGATGAGATCATTGAACTGTACAAAGACCGTTTTATATTTTTTCGATTTTGTTACGAGTATTTTATAGTGGCTTACATCAATAGAGCGAAATTCCAAGATAGAAATTTTTAAGATATCTCGTTTCTATTTTAATATTTTTAAATGATTTTTTTAGCATAGAACAGCTGAGATTTTTCGGTATAAAGACCGTTTTGTACTTTTTTTGATTTTGTTTACAGGTGTTTTAAAGAGGCTACTTCAGTCAAGTAAAATCCAATTGAAGAAATTTATAAAAATATCTCTTCTACATTTTTATATTTTTAAATTATTTTTTGGAATTCGATATCTCAGATCTTTCGGTACAAAGACTGTTTTCTACTTTTTCGACTTTGTTTAGGGGAATTTTAAAAAAGCTATTTCAGTCAAGTGAAATCCAATGGTAGAAATTTATAAAAATATCTCTTCTACATTTTAATATTTTTAAATGATTTTTTTGTCATTGTATAGCTTAGATCTTTCTCTACAATGACCGTTTTGTACTTTTTCGACTTTGTTTAGGGGAATTTTAAAACAGCTACTTCAGTCAAGTGAAATCCAATGGTAGAAATTTATAAAAAATATCTCCTCTACATTTTAATATTTTTAAATGATTTTTTTGTAATTCGATAGCTGAGATCTTTCGGTACATAGACCGTTTTCTTCATTTTCGACTTTCTCTAGGGGAATTTTAAAAAAGCTACTTCAGGGAAGTGAAATCCAATGGTAGAAATTTATAAAAATATCTCTTCTACATTTCACTATTTGTAAATCATTATTTGGCATTCGATATCTCAGATCTTTTGGTACAAAGACCGTTTTGTACTTTTTTCATTTTGTTTACAGTTGTTTTAAAGAGGCTACTTCAGTCAAATGAAATCCAATGGTAGAAATTTATAAAAATATCTCTTTTACATTTTAATATTTTTAAATGATTTTTTTTGTCATTGAATAGCTGAGATCTTTCGGTTTACAGCTGTTTTAAAGAGGCTACTTCAGTCAAGCGAAATCCTATAGTAAAATTTTATAAATATGCCTTTTCGACATTTAAAGATTTTTAAATGATTTTTTTGTCATGGAATAGCTGAGATCTTTAGATACAAATACCGTTTTGTATTTTTTTTATTTTGTTTACAGGTATTTTAAAGAGGCTACATCAGTCAAGTGAAATCCAATGGTAGAAATTTATAAAAATATATCTTCTACATTTTAATATTTTTAAATGACTTTTTTTTTTTTTTTTTTTTTTTTTTTTTTTGGTCATTGGATAGCTTAGATCTTTCGGTACAAATACCGTTTTGTACTTTTTTAATTTTGTTTACAGATGTTTTAAAAAAGATACTTCAGTCAAGTGAAATCGAATGGTAGGAATTTATAAAAATATCTCTTCTACATTTTAATATTTTTAAAATATTTTTTGGCATTCGATATCTCAGATCTTTCGGTACAAAGACGGTTTTGTACTTTTTCGACTTTGTTTAAGGGAATTTTAAAAAAGCTACTTCAGTCAAGTGAAATCCAATGGCAGGAATTTATAAAAATATCTCTTTTACTTTTTAATATTTTTAAATGATTTTTTTTGGCAATTGATAGCTGAGATCTTTCGGAACAAAGACTGTTTTGTACTTTTTTGATTTTGTTTACAGGTGTTTTAAAGAAGCTACTTCATTCAAGCAAAATCCTATAGTAGAATTTTATAAATATGTCTTTTTACTTTTAAAGATTTTTAAATGATTTTTTGGCATTCGATGTCTCAGATCTTTCGGTACAAAGACCGTTTTGTACTTTTTCGTCTTTGTTTAGGGGAATTTTAAAAAAGCTATTTCAGTCGAGTGAAATACAATTGTAGATATTTATAAAAATATCTCTTCTACATTTTAATATTTTTAATTGATTTTTTGTCATGGAATAGCTGATATTTTTCGGTACAAAGATCGTTTTGTACTTTTTCGACTTTGTTCAGGGGAATTTTAAAAAAGCTACTTCAGTAGAGAGAAATCCAATGGTAGAAATTTATAAAAATATCTCTCCTACATTTTAATATTTTTAAATGATTTTTTTTATCATTGGAAAGCTGATATCTTTCGGTACAAAGATTGTTTTGTACTTTTTCGACTTTTTTCAGGGGAATTTTAAAAAAGCTACTTCAGTCAAGTGAAATCCAATGGTAGAAATATATTAAAAAAAAGCTCTCCTACATTTTAATATTTTTAAATGATTTTTTTTGTCATGGAATAGCTGATATCTTTCGGTACAAAGGTCGTTTTGTACTTTTGTCGACTTTGTTCAGGGGAATTTTAAAAAAGCTACTTCAGTCAAGTGAAATCCAATGGTAGAAATTTATAAAAATCTTTCTCCTACATTTTAATATTTTTAAATGATTTTTTTATCATTGGATAGCTGATATCTTTCGGAACAAAGATCGTTTTGTACTTTTTCGACTTTGTTCAGGGGAATTTTAAAAAAGCTACTTCAGTCAAGTGAAATCCAATGGTAGAAATTTATATATAAAAAAAAAGCTCTCCTACATTTTAATATTTTTAAATGATTTTTTCGTCATGGAATAGCTGGTATCTTTCGGTACAAAGATCGTTTCGTACTTTTTCGACTTTGTTTAGGGAAATTTTAAAAAAGCTACTTCAGTCAAGTGAAATCCAATGGTAGAAATTTATAAAAAATATCTCTCCCACATTTTAATATTTTTAAATGATTTTTTTATCATTGGATAGCTGATATCTTTCGGTACAAAGATCGTTTTGTACTTTTTCGACTTCGTTTAGGGAAATTTTAAAAAAGCTACTTCAGTCAAGTGAAATTCAATGGTAGAAATTTATAAAAAAAATCCCTCCTACATTTGAATATTTTTAAATGATTTTTTTTGTCATGGAATATCTGATATATTTCGGTACAAAGATCGTTTTGTACTTTTTCGACTTTGTTCAGGGGAATTTTAAAAAAGCTACTTCAGTCAAGTGAAATTCAATGGTAGAAATTTATAAAAAAAATCCCTCCTACATTTGAATATTTTTAAATGATTTTTTTTGTCAAGGAATATCTGATATATTTCGGTACAAAGATCGTTTTTTACTTTTTCGACTTTCTTTAGAGAAATTTTAAAAAAGCTACTTCAGTCAAGTGAAATTAAATGGTAGAAATTTATAAAAATATCTCTCCTACATTTTAATATTTTTAAATGATTTTTTTTGTCATGGAATAGCTGAGATCTTTTGATACAAAGGTCGTTTTGTACTTTTTCAACTTTGTTTAGGGAAATTTAAAAAAAAGCTACTTCAGTCAAGTGAAATCCAATGGTAGAAATTTATAAAAATATCTCCTCTACATTTTAATATTTTTAAATGATTTTTTTGTAATTCGATAGCTGAGATCTTTCGGTACAAAGACCGTTTTGTTCTTTTTCGACTTTCTTTAGGGAAATTTTAAAAAAGCTACTTCAGTCAAGTGAAATCCATCTTAGAAATTTATAAAAATATCTCTCCTACATTTTAATATTTTTAAATGATTTTTTTGGCATTGGATAGCTGAGATCTATCGGTGAAAAGACCGTTTTATACTTTTTTTTATTTTTTTTTTTTTTTTTTTACAGGTGTTTTTATGAGGCTACTTCAGTCAAGTGAAATCCATTGCTAGAAATTTCTAAAAATATCTCTTCTACATTTCAAAATTTTTAAATGTTTTTATTGTCTTGGGATAGCTGTGATCTTATGGTACAAAGACCTTTTTTTTTTTCGACTTTTTTTAGGGGAATTTTAAAAAAGCTACTTCAGTCAAGTGAAATCCATTGCTAGAAATTTATAAAAATATCTGTCCTACATTTTAATATTTTTAAATGATTTTTTTGTCATGGGATATCTGAGATCTTTCGGTACAAAGTTTTGTACTTTTTCGACTTTGTTTATGGGAATTTAAAAAAAAACTACTTCAGTGAACTGAAATCCAATGGTAGAAATTTATAAAAATATCTCCTCTATATTTTAATATTTTTAAATGATTTTTTTGTAATTGGATAGCTGAGATCTTTCGGTACAAAGAGCGTTTTATTCTTTTTCAACTTTGTTTAGGGGAATTTTAAAAAAGCTACTTCAGTCAAGTGAAATCCATTGGTAGAAATTTATAAAAATATCTCTCCTACGTTTTAATATTTTTAAATGATTTTTTTTGTCATTGGATAGCTGAGATCTTTCGGTGCAAAGACCGTTTTGTATTTTTTTTTATTTTGTTTACAGGTGTTTTGATGAGGCTACTTCAGTCAAGTGAAATCCATTGGTAGAAATTTATAAAAATATCTCTTCTACATTTTAATATTTTTAAATGTTTTTTTTTTTTTTTTTTTTTGTCATGGGATAGCTGAGATCTTTTGGTACAAAGACCGTTTAGTTTTTTTTTCGACTTTATTTAGGGAATTTTATAAAAGATACTTCAGTCAAGTGAAATCCATTGCTAGAAATTTATAAAAATATCTCTCCTGCATTTTAATATTTTTAAATGATTTTTTGGCTTTGGATAGCTGAAATCTTTCGGTGCAAAGACCGTTTTGTACTTTTTTGATTTTGTTTAAATGTGTTTTGATGAGGCTACTTCAGTCAAGTGAAATCCATTGGTAGAAATTTATAAAAATATCTCTTCTACATTTTAATATTTTTAAATGATTTTTTTGTCATGGGATAGCTGAGATCTTTCGGTGCAATTAAAGAATCTTTTTAGAAATTAAACTTCAAATATACGAAAGAAAAATAATAAAAATTGTAAATGTGTTTTTATTCGAAATGAATAATGCTTTTAAAGTACATTTGAGATTGCATGGCTAGTTAAACAAACTTTTTGTAATCAACATCTATTTACATTATTTCTGATCCAATTTCTTGCGTGAAATATCATGAAGGATTTTTTTTATTTTGCTTCTTAGCCTACAAGTAACAAACAGCGTTTTACTAATAGCCAGAGGCAAGAAATTTCACCCACTTCCCTGCAAGACCCTCCCGTAGAGTAAACTCTTATCACCTTACACGCTAATGGGTTTTAGGGTGTTTCCCTTTTGGAGGTGGAGTTTTACGGCCTTTTCAACTTTTTAAATCAAAATGTTTCAACTTTTTATACAAATAGCATAGATTAAATTTTCTTAAAAATCAAAATAAAAAACATTTTCTGAAAGCTAAATAATTAAACTCTGCATGCTGTTTTACCAAATTTTAAAAGGTCAAACAGATTTTTCGTAATAAGACATTAAAGGTGAGTTTTAAAGATTCTAAAATAATGTACTTGTATCGCCTTAAAATTGAAAAAAGAAATAAAATTTCAAAATGACGTGCATAGTTTAAACCTACAGGTTTGCAAAACAACAAAAATTATTAAATTTGAGTAAAATGCAAAGGAAGGAAAGTGATAAATTTCTTCCATTGAAATAACATTAGCCGTTCTATCTCGGAGCGTTACTGATGTAGGGCCTTAACTGTTTTGGTTCAATTTTCAGATATATGTTCATATTGAAAAGACGCTTGCCTGATTAGTTTTGGGAGCAGATGAATACTCCTCCTCCAATCCGCCATAAATTAGATAAATGGTTTTTTTATGCAGAATTATCCAATGTGTATCAAATTTTGAATATAGCTTCTTTCTGATAAAGGCTAATAAGCTAATATATAGTATATTAATGCCTGAACAGTTTTGGGAGTTTAGTGGTTAAGTAGAGAGGAGAAACGGGGATAAGACTTATCTCTCATTAATTATGGGGTCCCTTTGCTTATTATAAAGGGGGAGAGGACGGGCAGGGCAATTATATACCCCCTCAAATTAGAATTAGATGAATCGGTTTTTACGCAAAATTGTTTCAAATTTTAAATATAGGTTCTTTCTGATAAGGTGAATCCCAGAATAGTTTTAAGAGTTTAATGGCTAAGTATAAAGGGGTGGGGGGGGGGGGGCCGTGGATAAACCTCTTAAATTATATGAAGGTTTTTTTACGCAGAATTTTCCGATTTGCTTGAAACTTTTTACATAGGTTCATTATGAGAAAACGTATCTCATAAACGGGTGGACGGGCAATTATCTCCCCCTCAAATTAGATAAATCGGTTTTTATGCAGAATTATCCAATGTATTTCAAATTTTAAATATAGGTTCTTTCTGACAAGGTTAATCCCTGAATAGTTTTAAGGGTTTAATTGCTAAGTATAGAAGGGAGGGACAGAGGATAACCTCCTTAAATTAACAAAAATGGCCTTTTACGCAAAATTAACCGATTTGCTGTTTATTTTGGATGTAGGTTCATTATGATAAGGTGTATCCCTGATTAGTTATGGGATTCTTTTGCTAATTAAAAAAAAGAAGCGGGTGATTATCCCCGAACCCCTCCTTAAGTTAGATAAATTGTTTTCTTTTTATTTTATTTTATTTTATTTTATTTTATTTATTTTTTTATTTATTTTTTTGCACAATCATCCGATGTATTTCAAATTTTGGATATAGCTGATAAAGTGAATCCCTGAATAGTTTTAAGGGTTTAATGTGTAAGTATAGAGGGAGGAACGGGGAATGACCCCCCCCCCCCATCTTGAATTAAATAAATGGGTTTTTGCGCCGAATTATCCGATTTGTTTTAAATTTTGGACGTAGGTTTATTCTGATAAAGCGTATCCTTGATTAGTTATGGAGTTCTTTTGCTAATTAAAAAGTTGGAGGTGGTGGTTGATTATTTCCCCCTTTAAATTAGATAAATCGGTTTTTATGCAGAATTATCGATGTATTTCAAATTTTAAATATAGGTCCTTTCTGATAAAGTGAATCCCTAAATAGTTTTAAGGGTTTAATGGCTAAATATGGAGAGGGTCGGAAAATAATCCCCCTTAAATTAAATAAATAACTTTTTACGCAGAGATATCTGATTTGCTTCAATTTTTTTCTGCAGGTTCATTGTGATATGGCGTATCACTCATTAGTTATAGTGTTCTTTTGCTAATTAAAAAGGGTAAGCGGACGATTATCCCCCTCCCCTCCTTAAATTAGATAAATTGTTTTTCATGCAAAATTATCCGATGTATTTCAAATTTTGGATATAGGTTCTTTCTCATAAAGTGAATCCCTGAATAGTTTTAAGGGTTTAAGGGTGTATTCGAAAAAACGCTTTTCTACCTTCAACAGCTCAAAATTTTCCGATACTATTTCAGACACATTTTTAAAATTAGAAACATGAAACTTGCTGAGGGGATTTTTGAAGAGATGTACAAGGTGCCGTGTGATGTCATTTTACGCTCAATTCATTAGAATTTGATTTATAAGCAATTATCTTCTCAGTATGACCCTTTTTTTCGTTCACAGATCTCTCGCTTCAGAAAAATCTGTTCAAAATGCCGTATTTAATTGCGTTTTTTGCAATATTTTCTGCATTTATCAAAGAATCGACAATCACGGCATCTTGAGTAGTTTCTAAATAAGAGAATCTGCGATTTTGATGAGTTTGAGAGCAAAAGTGAATTCAAAAATAAATCGGGAAATAAGCAGTTTGAATCGAAATACACCCTTAAGGGTGTACTCGAAAAAACGTTTTTCCACCTTCAACAGCTCGAAATTTTCCGATACAATTTCAGACACATTTTTAAAAGTAGAAACATGAAACTTGCTGAGGGGATTTTTGAAGAGACGTATAAGGTGCGATGTGATGTCATTTTGCGCTCAATTCAATAGAATTTGATTTATGAACAATTACCTTCTCCGTATGACCCTTTTTTTCAGACACAGATCTCCCGCTTCGGGAAAATCAGTTCAAAAGGCCGTTTTTGATTGCTTTTTTTGCAATGTTTTCTGCATTTATCAAAGAATCGGCAATCACGGCACCTTGTGTACATTCTAAATTAGACAATTTGTCAGTTTGATCCGTTTGAGAGCAAAAATGAATTTAAAAATAAATCGGAAAGCAACCAGTTTGAATCGAAATACTCCCTTAATGGCTAAGTATAGAGGGGGAGGAGATAATCCCTCTAAAATTAAATAAATAACTTTTTTCGCAAAATTGTCTGATTTGGTGCAAATTTTGGATATAAGTTTATTATGATATGGTGTGTCGCTGATCAGGTATGTGGATTGAATGATTAAGTATAATCGGGGGAAATAGGAGAGCTAATCAACTTCTTAATTGGTTTTTTGAGGGACATTATTCCTTGAAAGGTAAACGATGTAATATACAGTTAGTGTGAATAGCCTGTGAGCTCAATGCCATCACTTGAAATGAGGAATATTCTTTTTATTTATGTTCTGACCTGTGGCATTAATATTTTCAGATATTAATAAAACAAATAAATAAAATAAATGTTAATAAGTAAATAACAATACCTTTGTTAAGTTATTATCCCATAACTAATCAGAGATACGTCTTATTCCCCGTTCCCCCTCTATACTTAACCATTAAATTCCCAAAATTCTTCATCCATTCTATAAAATATATTAGTCTTATCAAAAAGAACCTTATATCCAAAATTTGATACACGTTGGATAATTCTGCATAAAAACCCATTTAACTAATTTAGAACAGATGTTGGGGGGGGGGGGGGTGTATTGATCCATTCTCAAAACTAATCAGGCAAGCGTCTTTTCAGCATGAACATATATCCGAAAATTGAACCAAAACAGTTATTTCAATTTATAATTTATGAAAATCCCATTTACATAAATTAAGGGTTTCCTCTCTACCCCCTTTTCATACTTAACCAATGACTCCTCAAAATCAATAATGAATCCCCAAAATCAATTCCTTGTCACCTTTTTTCCAGTAACTTTTTTCCTTGTCACTTTTTTTCGGTAACTTTTTTCCGTGTCACTTTTTTCCCCTTTTGTAGTTTATATCACTTTTTTTCTTAGATTCGTTTTTGCCGTAAAAATTGCAATAAAATTAGGCGTAATAAAAATATTTACTACACCTACCAGTTTTATACATTTTCGAACAAAAATAAATAAAAAATTATGTCATAAAGTTACCCTTTTTGATTTAAGAACAGCCTTAAGTTAGAATCTGATCATTTTTGAACATTTTTTTATCATTTGGTTGAAAAATTATATCTGCCATTGAGCAGCGCGATCTTCAAATCGGGAGGGGGGGGGGGGACAGCTGCTTCGCAAGTCCCTGTATTAGTTAGGCACCGGCCTTGGGCCCTAAACAACCTTAATCGGACTCTGGTTAGAAAACCTGTAACAAGGAATCTATAATAAGGTAGACTTTTTTTGTTCGAAGGTTCTCTATTTGTACTGTACTCAGTACAACAAAACTCAGTTTTACAGGTTCTAATTGACACCGCAACTATAGCGCCATCTATTAGATAAAAACCAATTTCAAAAAAATAAGTTTTTTTTCCCCATTCCTTCAAATAACATATAAGGGTGTATTCGAAAAAATGATTTTTCACCTTCAACAGCTCGAAATTTTCAGATACAATTTTGGACATATTTTTAAAAGTAGAAGCATGAAACAGTGATGTACAAGGTGCCGTGTGATGTCATTTTTCGCTGATTTAATTAGAATTTGATTTATAAGCAATTATTTTCTCAGCGTGACCCATTTTTTGGGTAGATTTCGTATGAAATACTACCTATTGCAATCGCACTAGTTAATATCTATCTATCTATCTATCTATCTATATATACATATATATATATATATCTCACTTTTTTATGGACACGATAACTTCTATAATTCTTCACCAATCTCCACCAAACTGGTACATAAAATCAAAGGGGTTAAAATCTCAGCTAAGTTCTTTAACACTAGAACCGCGGGAAATTTTACCCAAGTTTTATAAAAATAATTCACTTCAGAATTTTTATTTAAGTCTATTTTAGTTATTTAAATTTAAATAATTTTTGTGAAGCGTATATGTAAATTATTTTAAGCAGATTTATCTGGTTCGAATCGACATCTTTTCATTGTGTACGGGTCAAAATGACCCGTCTCCGCGGTTCTTGTGTTAATGGGCAAAATCGGACCAAGGCGGTAGGAATACGGGGCGTTTTTGTGAAAACCAAAAAAAACGCCATAACTTCTTAATTAAAGTAGATATCGAATCGGTTTAAAGTTTATATTACTTCTTAGAAATGGGCCAAAAGTTTATGCATGACAGATTTTTGATAAATTTAGAAGTGGGCTCAAGGGGCGAAAAAAACAGGAATTTTGAGAGAAAAAAATTCATAACTTCGTCAATTTTCAAGATATCAAGTCCAACTAAATTTTTTGTAAATGTTCTTAAAATTATCTAAAACTTTTGTATTTACAAGTTTTTGATAGGACCAACATTTACCGATGAAAAAAATTAAAAACGAAAAGAAAAAGGGCGTTGAAAAAAGAGAAAAATCCATAACTCCGTCAATTTTTAAGATATCAAATCTGATTAAATTTATTTTACATCTTCTCAAAAATATCTACAACTTTTATATTCACAAGTTTTTCATAGGACCAATTTGTATAGCAAAAAGAAATTAAACAAAAATAGGAGTTGGAGAAAAACCTCAAATCCAAACTGCTTATATTCTGACTCATTTTTAAATTCATTTTTGATTTTAAACGCATCCAAATGGTAGATCCTCTTATTTAGAAACTGTATAAAGTGACGCATTGGTCAATTTTCTGATAAAGATAGAATATATTTCAAAAAAGGCTACCAAAAAGGGTATTTTGAACAGAATTTCCCAAAGTCATCGGGACTGAAAATTTAAGGAAATTTTCAAATAAGAAATTGCGTTTTTTTCTGACTCGTTCTTAAATCCATTTTTGTTCTCAAACGCATCCAATTTACAGATCCTCTTATTTAGGAACTACAGTCACCGCCAAAAAAATCTTGACACTTGAGATTTTAGACGTTTTGTTGAATATCTAGAAATATACATGAGGAATTATTCTGAAACTTCAGGTGTGTAAACAATATAGCACAGTTCATATATTTTCGTGAAATTTTTTTGCCGAAGTCCAATTGGGGACCGTCAAAAAATTGAAAAAGAATGAATATCTTTTGGATAACCCTGTCAAAACTAATGTAGCAAAAGCATTCAAACTGCAGACTATCATTAAGTTACTTATTGTAATTATGTGTGTTCATTTTTAAGCGGATAGCATGTATACTCGTAGAGAAATTAAGGTTTTTATAAAAACAGTCCCAATTTTTTTCAAGCTTTTTGCTTATTATTTGCAGAGTTCTTTACATAAAATAAAGTTTTTTCCTGAACTTATGACAAACAATATTATACATAATACCCTGCAACCAAAATTTTAAAAAAATAATAATTGTATGAATAATGAACAGGTTTACTAAATAAATTTTCATTGCGCATGCGTAAAAGTTATGCAAATTTTGATTGCATATTGTGTTAGCTAAAAGTATGGAGCAACTTTTGTAAAAGTCTCAGAATCGCAGCTTAAAAATGCTGAAAATTATCGTCGATAGAATCAGATGAAAAACCGTTATTTCCAAAAAGACGCAAAAAGATAAGGGGTTGTATCCAAATATAGTATTGCGCGCAATATTATGTACAAAGCCGAGACTGCGCGCACTACTTACGCTTGATTGGCCAGGCAACTCACCTGATCTCAACCCTATAGAAAATACTTTGAATCATATGAAAAATAAGATACAGGAGTGTCACCCATCCAGCATAAAGGAATTGAAAGAAGTATTGGAAACTTTGTAGGTCAATATGGACAAAAACTATTTCCGAAATTTAGCAACTTCTATGCCTAATAGATTGCAAAGTGTCATAAAAGTCCTTCCGGCAATGCCGGGAGGAAGAGGTAGCTTTCATATACTTATACATTTATTTATTTATTTTAAAGTAAGTTACATTGTTCAAAAATACTAAGCTTAAATTAGTGCAAATAATCTTATAAAATTAGTGATTTTATAAGATTTAATACTAGTTTTTGTCAAGACTGAATGTTAATAGGAATTTTTAGAAATTAGTCATCTTTTATTCAACCTGGTTATATTTTAAGCGATTTAGAGAGTCACCAAATTCCGCGATATCATAAAGTGTATGCCATTTTAAAGCAACATGATGGATCGTTCAGATCAGACCGTTTCAATATGTCAGCCATAAGCAAAATTCAAAGTGCTATAACTCAATCATTTTTTAAGATATAGACAAAACAAAAAGTGTTCTGGAATCATTGTTTTAAGTTTTAACACGTAAAAGAAAAATATTTTTCAACTTTTAATTTTTTTGCATTTAATTTTAAATTTAAAATTTTTAAAAAAATTTAAAATGGCCGCCATTTTGAAACAAAATGGCGGATGATGCTGGCCAACGAACTCGGTCGAGACATTTGTATGTACTATGTACATACCAAGTTTCATTCAAATCGGTTCATAAATACGCGTGTTATCACGTGACAAAATCAGATGGTTTCAAAATGCCAGCCATAAGAAAAATTCAAAGTGCTATAACTCAATCATTTTGTAAGATATAGACAAAATAAAAAGTGTTCTGGAATCGTTGTTTTAAGTTCTAACACATAAAAGAAAAATATTTTTCAACTTTTAATTTTTTCGCATTTAATTTAAAATTTAAAATTTTTAAAAAAATTTAAAATGGCCGCCATTTTGAAACAAAATGGCGGATGATGCTGGCCAACGAACTCGGTCGAGACATTTGTATGTACTATGTACATACCAAGTTTCATTCAAATCGGTTCATAAATACGTTAGTTATCGCATGACAAAAATCAGATATATATGGTTATATATATATATATATATATATGTCAACAATTGAACGGAGGGTGGTTTTGGGGTCTGGGGGTCATGATCGGTGAAAATATACCAAAATTTTCCGGAAGTGCTTTCCTCCGGACGGCTGCAATAGGTAGCTTTTTACTTTTTGTAATGAAAGCTACCTAAAAGCGAAGGGAAATATGTCAAAATATTAGTTTGGGCAATAAAATTATTTAAAATGTAAGTGTTTAATTTTATAACACTTTTTTTATGAGTGTCAAGATTTTTTTTTCTCGGCTCTGTACATAATGTTGCGCGCACTACTATATTTGGATACAACCCCTTATCTTTTTGCGTCTTTTTGGAAATAACGGATTTTCATGTAATTCTATCGACGATAATTTTCAGAATTTTTGTGCTGCGATTCTGAGACTTTTACAAAAGTTGCTCCATACCTTTAGCTAACACAATATGCAATCAAAATTTGTATAACTTTTACGCATGCGCAATGAAAATTTATTTAGTAAATCTGTTCATTATTCATACAATTATTATTTTTTTTAAATTCTGGTTGCAGGGTATTATGTATAATATTGTTTGTCATATGTCCAGGAAAAAACTTTATTTTATATTAAGAACTCTGCAAATAATAAGCAAAAATCTTGAAAAAAAATGGGACTGTTTTTATGAAAACCTTAATTTCTCTACGAGTATACATGCTATCCGCATAAAAATGAACACGCATAATTACAATAAGTCACTTAAGGATAATCTGCAGTTTGAATGCTTTTGCTACATTAGTTTTGACAGGGTTATCCAAAAGATATTCATTCTTTTTCAATTTTTTGACGGTCCCCTATGGGACTTCGGCGAAACAATTTCACGAAAATATATGACCTGTGCTATATTGTTTACACACATGAAGTTTCAGAATATTTCCTCATGTATATTTCTAGATATTCAACAAAACGTCTAAAATCTCAAGTGTCAAGATTTTTTTGGCGGTGACTGTATATGATGTGATGCATTGGTCAGTTTTTTAATAAAGACGGAATATATTTCAAAAAAGGCTACCAAAAAGGGTATTTTGAACAGAATTTTCCGAAATCATCATGACTGAAAATTTAAGGAAGCGTTCAAATAAGAAATTGCGTTTTTTTCTGACTCGTTTTTAAATCCATTTTTGCTCTCAAACGCATCCAATTTTCAGATCCTCTTATTTAGGAACTTATATAATGTGATGCATTGGTCCATTTTTTGATAAACACAGAATATATTTTTAAAAAGGCTACCAAAAAGGGTATTTTGAGCAGAATTTCCCGAAGTCTTCGCGATTCGAAAATTTAAGGAAGTTTTCACATACCAAATTGCGTTTTTTATGACTCGTTTTAAAATCCATTTTCGTTCTCAAACGCATGAAATTTACAGATCCTCTTATTTAGGAACTATATACTGTGACTCACTGACCAGTTTTTTGATAAAGATAGAATATATTTTTTAAAATGCTGTCAAAGTGAATATTTCGCACAAAATTTTCCGAAGCAATCATGATTAAAAAATTAAGGATGTATTCAAACAACAAATCGGTTATTTTATGACTCATTTTTAAATTCAAATTTTTTCTCAAATGCATTTAACTGACAGTTTTTTGTTACTTAGGAACTGTATAATGTACTGTTTTGGTCGATTTTTTACTAAATTCAGAAGTTGTTTCAAAATATGTTGTCAAAATGGGCATTTGAGCTGAATTTTTCTTAAGATGATTCTGATAAAACCAGTTTTTGGAGAAAAGTGAAATTAAAAATTTTTCATAAACGGCCAAATGAAGTTATTAAACTGGGTTTATCTCTAATCATATATATATATATATATATATTGTTGAAATGAGCACTCTTCGAAATCTACCTCCTCCTATAGGCTCAGCCGACAGGGATTTTTCGTTTGGAGACCTCCCGCTTCGGAAAATTTGGTCCAAAACGCCGTTTTTGACAGCATTTTTTGCATCACTTTCTGCATTTATCAAGGAATTGATAATTACGGCACCTTGTACAGTTTCTAAATAAGAGAATTCGAAAATTTGGTGCATTTGAGAGCAAAAATGAATCTAAAAATAAATCTGAAAAAAGGCCGTTTGGATCGGAATACACCCATAAGTGAATTTGATAAATTTGACGAAGAGAAGCCAAAGGAAATTGAAATGGCACAAATTTAAATGTTTAATTAAAATGTGAAACGAGATTATATACATATTTTTAAAAATATAAGTCAAAACCCATTGAATTCTACCAAAAAAACCCAACAAAAATATTTACAATAATTAATCAACGATATCTTGGCTAGCCTAACACTTTCAATAAATATAATTTGACAAAAGTTTATTTATAACTTTTAAAATTATGGAAAAAGTAAACTGTTTTCCTATAAGTAATCCGTAACATAAGATAATGAAATCTATACTAATAAAATCCGTGCGCCTCTGTCTGTCTGTCTGCTTGAAGCCGATTACAGTTCGCAACGCGGGCAAGTTGGAAGTCGCGAGAGGTGTCTTTCGATTGGAAAAATTCCGGGGAAGTCATTTCGGGCATTTTCGAGACCGTGGGACCAAAATTAAAAAAGTTATGAATTAAAAACCCCTTGGGAATCGGAACGAAAAATGTGTCAATTCCCAAACGCAGCTCCGAAGCAGAACACTGCGCCATCTTGCGGTGAAGGTAATGAATTTTTCCCCTTTGCCTAAAACAAGAAACAGCCGAAAACATCCTTTTTCTACCGGCGCTAATTGCGTTTTTTTCCACATCAATTATTTTGACTTGCCGTAGAATATTTACCGTAGTTTTCGCTAAAATATTGAACTTAGAAATAAAACAGGACTATCGAAACTTTTTTTTTTGCGCGTTTTTTCTTAAACCATCATGCAGACAGTTTTTAAAGTAGAAAAAACTGATTACATATTCAGAATCTGCGTAAAAATCTGCTTCTGATGAACTGAAAAATACGAAAAAAAGTCTTATGCGCGCTTAGCGCCCACCGTGCAAAACCAAATATTTTTAAAGGGACTATGGGCGCGAAGCGACCATAGCTCCGATCCACAATCTTTTTTTTTTCAAGTGCACGTGGCCCACCGTGCGAAATCACATATTTTTTAATGGGACCATGGCTCTTTAATTTACTTTTTTTTATGCCTGAGGATTCGAACACCAAGACTTGCTTATTAAATGAATTTTTTTGCTTATTATATACTGCTTAATACCGAGGTTCGTTTGGAAAAAGTGGCCCAGCTAGCGGGCGTAGCTCACTAGTCTATACTAATAAAATCCGTGCGCCTCTGTCTGTCTGTCTGCTTGAAGCCAATTACAGTTCGCAACGCGGGCGAGTTGGAAGTCGCGAGAGGTGTCTTTCGATTCGAAAAATTCCGGGAAAGTCATTTCGGGCATTTTCGAGACCGTAGGACCAAAATTAAAAAAGTTATGAATTAAAAACCGGTCGGGAATCGGAACGGAAAACGTCTAATTTCCCAAACGGAGCTCTGAGGCAGAACACTGCGCCACCTTGCGGTGAACGACCTGAACTTTTCCCCTTTGGCTAAAAGAAGAAGCAGCCGAAAACCTCTTTTTTCTCCCGGGAAAATGACTTTTACTTTCGTTTCGGTTCTTTGAAAAAGAACTTATTGGTAAAAAATGTTAAACACGGTTTTATTGTCATACTTTTTTTTGGTAGCATACACGAATATTGTGTAACCTAAGATTTACGCGATTAATACTAATTTTTGTTAGTACAAACGGAAAACGAGCTGCCAAAATTATTTGTTAGTTATGTTGTTTGTGATATTAATGAAATTACTTATTTTTTTTTTAATAGCAGTCTTTTGCAGTTTTTAATACCGAAACTTTTTTTGCGCGTTTTTTCTTAAACCATCATACAGACAGTTTTTAAAGTAGATAAAACTGATTACATATCCAGAATCTGCGTAAAAGTCTGCTTCTGATAAACCAAAAAATACGAGAAAATGTCTTATGGGCGCGCAGCGCCAACCGTGCAAAACCAAATATTTTTAACGGGACGATGACGACCATGGCGCGTAGCGCCGGTGGGTGGTAGGCCGGTGGGCCGCCTTTGCACGGTGGGCACGTAGCGCCCACTGTGCGAAATCACATATTTTTAACGGGATAATGGGCGCATAACAACCATAGCTCTTTAATTTACTTTTTTTATGCTTGAGGATTCGAACTCCAAGACTTGCTTATTAAATGAATTTTTTTGCTTATTATATACTGCTTAATATCGAGGTTCGTTTGGAAAAAGTGGCCCAGCTAGCGGGCGTAGCTCGCTAGTTATGATATTATTCATTGAGGCTTTGGTCTTTGTTATTACATATTGATTTTTCATCAGTGAAAATTGTATCACTATGACACAATTATAATTTTTGTTTTCAACGAAATGAAAAAATAACATTGTTACTGTAGGGTAATTCCATGAGCACATGTCGTGTAAGTCACATACTACGATTTTGGATACCAGTATTTTAGAACGGAAAAATGTGACTTATTTTATCAGAGATATTTCATTAATTGAATAAGGCCATGCAAACCTTTAGAAAATAACGGTGGCGAACAATTTAAGCAGTTACTAAAAATGTGATTTACACGACAATTGCTCATGGAAATACACTGTAGCAAAATTTACACTCATATTTTTCATATAATTATTCACTCTTTTAAAAATATTTTAACGTGTCATAGATAATTAATAAATATATTACCAAATTTGGTGTCACGTTTGCCAAATGCAATTTTGTTTGAAAACTGTCTCTCTCTCTATCTGACATTCTGATCTGAGTGCCGGCGAAATCTAGAAATTTACTTTTAGACACATACGTAGTAAAATATTTAAATTTAGCAAAATATTTCATTTTTACTTATTTCATTATTTTTCCCACCAAAGCCCACCAAAGAGTCTCATTGAATCTAAGAAAAAAAGCGACCGGAAAAAAGTGACACGAGAAAAAAGTTACCGGAAAAAAGGTGACAAGGAAAAAAAAGTTACCGGAAAAAAGTGACAAGGAATTGATTTTGGGGATTCATTGGTTAAGGGTGTATTCGAAAAAACGCTTTTCCACCTTCAACAGCTCAAAATTTTCCGATACAATTTCAGACACATTTTTAAACGTAGAAACATGAAACTTGCTGAGGGGATTCTTGAAGGGACGTATGAGGTGCCGTGTGATGTCATTTTACGCTCAATTCATTAGAATTTGATTTATAAACAATTACCTTATCAGTATGACCCTCTTTTTCGTTCCCAGATCGCTCGCTTCGAAAAAATCGTTTCAAACTGCCGTTTTTGATTGCTTTTTTTGCAATATTTTCTGCATTTATCACAGAATCGACAATCACGGCAAATTGTGTACTTTTCAAATAAGAGATTTTGAAAGTTTGGTGCATTTGAGAGCAAAAACGAATTCAAAAATAAATCGGAAAATAAGCAGTTTGAATCGAAATACACCCTTAAGTATGAAATGGAGGAGACTCTTAATTTAGATAAATGGGTTTTTCATGCTGAATTAACTGTTTTGGTTGAATTTTTGGATATATGTTCATAATGAAAAGACGCTTGCCTGATTAGTTTTGTGAACGGACGATTACCCCCCCCCCCCCCCCACCACCAAATTTGCTCTAAATTAAATGCATGGGTTTTTATCGAACGTGCGTCAAATTTTAGATATAGGTTCTTCCTGATAAGCCTCATATATAATATATAATACCTGAAGAGTTTTGGGAGTTTTTGGGAGGTTTAATGGTTAAGTATAGAGGGGGAACGGAGGATAACCTCTTTTAAATTAAATTAATAGCTTTTTACGCAGAATTATCCGATTTGCTTCAATTTTGGATGTAGGTTCATTATGATAAGGCATATCGCTGATTAGTCATGGGTTTCTTTTGCTAATTAAAAAAAAGGGCGGATGATTATTCCCCCTCTTAAATTAAACACATCGGTTTTTTATGCAGAATTATCCGATGTATTTCAAATTTTAAATATAAGTTCTTTCTGATAAGGTAAATTCCTGAATAGTTTTAAGGGTTTAATGACTAAGTATAGAGGGGGGACGGAGGATAACCCCTTTAAATTAAATAAATGGCTTTTTGCACAGAATTATTCGATTTGCTTCAAGTTTTGGATGTAGATTCATTATGATAAGGCGTATCCCTGGTTAGTTATAGGGTTCTTTTGCTAATTTCTTATTAACATTCTTTTGCTAATTTAAGGGGGGGGGGAAATCGCTCTCCCCCATTTTTAATTAGAAAAAGAACCCCATAACTGATCATGTATATGCCTTATCATAATGAACCAACACTGTTAAAAATTTGAAACTTTTGCTGCATCGTCACTCCACCGCTTTTATAACACACGATTTACTTCACTGTATTATAGAGCTTTCTCATTAGTCAAAATAGAGATATTCTATAAAAGCAGAGGAGTGATGACGCAACAAAAGTTTCAAATTTTTTACAGTGTACATCCAAAATTTGAAGCAAGTCGGATCATTCTGTGTAAAAACCCATTTATTTAATTTAACGGGGATTATCCCCGTTCTCCCCACAGTACTCAACCAATAAACCCTTAAAACAATTCAAGGATTCACTTTATGAGAAAGAACTTGTATCCAAAATTTGAAATACATCGGATAATTGTGCCTAAAACAATTTATGTAATTTAAGGGTGTTCTCAACTGCTCCGCTCAACCAGCGCAAAATGTTTTGACACATCTGCAAATTCATTTTTTAACGGAAAGATATAAAATTGGAAGGCCTGACTATGGAAGCGATTTCGAATCGAACTTAGTTTTTCATTTTATGATAGTTAAATTACCTATCCAGTTTTAAGATATTTCGATCACGTGATCACCCGTTTTTCCCTGCTTTTCGACCGGTTTTTCTGCTTTCGTCGGGAAATGTGCTCAGAAACGTCAACGTTGAAGGCTTGTTATGAAAAATCTATTGTGTTTTTAAAAAATCAGAAAATTGAGTGCAATTAGGCAGTTTCTGAATAACAACACCTGCTATTTTCATGCATTTCCGAACAAAAATAAATTAAAGCATGCGTCACAAAGTGGCTCTCTTTGATTTAAGATCACCCTTAAGGGGGGGGGGGGAATAATCGCCCCATTTTTTATAGGGGGAGTTGTGTTTCAGTTAAATTTGATATTTCAATAAAAAGAAAAATATATAAGTTCAGGCCTACCTTGCTAGGAATCTTCTTCGAGCATAACAACTTTCTTCTTCTTTAGGCCTGCGTAGAATTTACTGGAATAATAATATATTATTATTTTATTAGTATGTACTGTAGAATAAATAATATGTGCACTTCCGTTTTGGGAAAGACGTCTTCTTTAATTACACAAATAAAAAATCACAGCACAATTTACGTAAACACAAAATAAGTAGAATTTAAATGTTTAAATCTTAAAGTTCTTTTAAAAAGAAATATTATCGGAGCTGAGAATTTTGCTTCCGAATTTTACAGTTTTAGGAAAAGGTAAACATCATCTGCTTAGAATCATTTCTGACTGAGAGTAGCTTCGCAGAAAAAATGTGACGTCAAAGAAAGTTTTTTAATGAGTTCTTTTCTTGGTTTCAGGACAAAAGTTTCATGCTGCTGCCATCTGGCGTTGTGCTTTGGAAACAAATAAGTTTTTAATGGAGAGAAAGAGTCTTTTCCATCACCCCCACTTTTGTTTTCAAAGTGCTAGCCTCAGTTGCAGCTGAGATCTCAACGTTTCAAACTGAGGTTTCGCAAGGGGTTTTGTCATTATGTCAGCAATCATTTGCTTTGAAGGGCAATAGTGTAGACACATTGTTCCGTTTTCTATCATAGTTTTTACGTTGTAGTATTTGACACTTACGTGTTTGCTCCTTGATAGATGTTTCTCATTCTTTGAGATTTTTATGCATGGAATATTATCCTCATAGATCGAAATCGGTAAGGTTTGTGGTAGGTCCAAATCTGTTAATAATGCGAGTAACCACTCCATTTCTTGACAGGTATTTGAGACAGAAATGTATTCTGCCTCAGTAGAGGAGAGTGCGACACTGGTCTGCTTTCTGCTTGACCAGCTTAACAAGTTGTTGCCCAATTTGAAGATATTGCCGGTAGTGGACTTCCGGTCACTTTTATCTGATGCCCAATCCGCATCACAATATGCTGTTAAGACGGGCTCTTTATTCTTATCAATTAGTAGTTTGAGATCTTTGGTCGTTTTTAAGTATCGAATAACCTTTTCAACTGCTAACCAATCTACTTCTCTAGGTTTTTCATTTCTTCTACCTAATATGTTCACACAGGCAGATATATCCGGTCTAGTGATGGTGGAGATATATAAGAGTGCCCCCACTGCTTGTCGATAAAGGGTATTGTTACTCATTAGTTTACTATCAGGATCTAAATTAAAATAATCCATATTCATGGGAGTATAAGTTGGTTTAGAATTTACTAAGTTAAATTTCCTAACAATTTCGTCAGTTTTATTTTCTTGATCTAACATTAGACTTCCATCTTCTGTTTGTTTGATATTTATCCCCAAATAATGCGATACTTTACCTAACGATTTTATTTCATATTCCCTTGATAACTCTTTGTATATCTCTTCGGTATCCCTTTTCTTTCCTGCTACTAAAATATCATCGACATATACTATAATATAAGACAAGTTTCCGTTTTTATTTCGTTTGAACAAGCATAAATCTGATGTGCACTGATTAAATCCCATGTTTTTGAGTGTTTGACTAATTTTTAGGTGCCAGGCTCTAGCAGCCTGTTTTAGCCCGTATATAGCCTTATTCAGTTTACACACCTTTTCCTTTTGATCTTCTACTATATATCCCTCGGGTTGTTTCATGAATACCTCCTCGTCTAAGTTTCCGTGCAAAAATGCTGTTTTTACATCTAAATGAATTATATCTAAATTTTTATATTTAGATATAATTCATTTAGTTCATTTAGTCATTTAGTTTATTCGTTTAGGAAACTTCTTATTGTGGTGTGTGCCACGACAGGGGCAAAAGTTTCATCATAATCGCACCCGAATTTTTGCGAATAACCCTTCGCAACAAATCTCGCTTTGTAGCGCTCTATTTCTCCGCGTGCATTGCGTTTTGTTTTAAAAGTCCATTTACAACCTATAATATGTTTTCCCGGAGGTGGGTCGACTAATTCCCAAGTTTTATTTTGCATAAGTGAATTGAATTCCTCATTTGTAGCTGCTAGCCAATTATTTTTAATTTTTGGGTCTTTCATATTTTCTATATCTTCCCAAGTTTTGGGTTCCTCAACCTGACACATGTTTGCGCTAATTCCATACCTATCGTGAGGTACTCCCCTGTTTTCTCTCCCCGATCTTCTAAGCTGTATTTGACTCTGATGTGGAATTGCGTCCGCGTTATGTTTATCACCATCTAATTCAATTTGAGCAACTTCGGTAAGGGTCGAAATGTTATTTTCGTCTTGTTTAGTATAATTTTTTACATTTTCTAGAAATTTTACTGATCTCGATATCATTACTCTATTATCCCCGATATATATTCTATATCCCTTGCTCCTTTGGTCATATTTCAAGAAAATGCCTTCAATGGCTTTCTCATCGAATTTAGCCCTTTTAGATTTTTCTACATAGGCGTATGCCTTGCAACCAAATGTTTTTATGTGTGACAAATTTGGTTTACGATTATTCCAAAGTTCAAATGGGGTTATGTTATTGTTTGCTTTGGTTGGCAGCCTATTTGTTAAATAAGTGGCAGTGAGAATTGCTTCACCCCAAAATTGTTTTGGTAGATTTGCGTCTGACAGCATTGTGCGCGCCATTTCTACAAGGGTACGGTTTTTTCTTTCAGCAACACCATTTTGAGGTGAGCAAAATGGTACACTCAATTGGCGTTCGATACCGTTAAGGGTTAAATAATCTTCAAAATTTTCCCCAAGATATTCCCCTGCATTATCCGATCTAAAGGCTTTTATTTGTTTACCAAATTTATTTTTTACTAGCGCAGAGAAATCTTTAAATTTTTCTAGGGCTTCCGATTTTTGTGAAAGTAAATAAACCATAGTAAACCTGCTAAAATCATCAATGAAAGTAATAAAGTACCTTTTACCTGAGAATGTTTCCGTCTTCATGGGACCGCAGATATCACTATGGATTAGTGAAAGGACTTCGTTAGATCTATTTGATGCTACCTTTGGATAAGGTAATTGTGACATTTTCCCTTCAATACATTTAGTACATATATTATCATGTTTACACTTACTTAAGGTTATACCATCCGCTAACTTATGATTCACAAGATATTTGATTGATTCAAAATTTTTGTGACCTAGGCGAGTAGTATAGCAATGAGAGTTCCACATCACCGGGTGCAGGGTGCTGACCTCTAAGAGGGGGGTGAAGGTCATCGGGTGCTCGAGCTATAAGAGGGGGGTGGGGTGAAGGTCATCGGGCGTCACGCAAGGTTAAGATGACGTCATCTTAGACGATGAGTGTGTTTTAGATAAGATTTTTTTTTTTTAATTTTAAGTGGGAATTTTAGGGAGTTAGAATTTTTTTCGGCGTACTATAGTACGAGGGTGTTATTTAAATTTGAATACGGGGACTTTAAAATTTTCGGGGCACTTTAGTTTTAGATAAGAATTTTTTTTTAATTTTAAGCGGGAATTTTAGGGAGTTAGAATTTTTTTCGGCGTACTATAGTATGAGGGTGTTTTTTAATTTTAATGCGGGGACTTTAAAATTTTCGGCGTACTCTAGTATGAGGGTGTTTTTTAATTTTAAGCGGGAATTTTAGGGAGTTAGAATTTTTTATCCATACTATAGTTGGATGATGTTTTTTTAATTTTAATGCGGGGACTTTAAAATTTTCGATGCACTTAAGTTTTAGGATTTCTTCTTCTTATTTTTTTTAATTTTAATGTGGGGACTTTAAAAATTTTCGGTGCACTTTAGTTTAAGGATTTATCCTTTTGATTTTAAGCGGGAATTTTAGGGAGATTGATTTTTTTTTTTTTTTTTTTTTCACCGTGTTCTTTGATGAGGGGTTAAGCGGGTATTTGGGGACACAGAATGTTTTTTTCTGTACTATTGTACGAGTGGTTTTTAATTTTAATGTGGAGACTTAAAAATTTTCCGTTTGGTGACATTTAAGAGTTAATTTTTAGATTTTAAGTAGAAAGTTTCGGTAGATTGATTTTTTTTTTTTCCTCTGTGCTCTTACATGATGCGTTAAGCGGGTATTTGGGAACACATAATATTTTTTTTCTGTACTATTGTACGAGTGGTTTTTAATTTTAATGTGGCAACTTAAAAATTTTCAGTTTGGTGTAATTTAAGAGTTTATTTTTTGATTTTAAGCAGAAATTTTGGGAAGTTTGATTTTTTTTTTTTTTTTTTTTTTTTTTTTTTTTTTTTTTCCCATTGTATTCTTACATGATGAGTTAAGCGGATATTTTGGGGAAAATTATTATTTTAGACTAATCATATAAGAAGAATATATTTTTTTTGGGGGGGGGGGGATGCTATTTTAATAAAGAACTAATTAAGAAGGGTTCATTCATGGTGAATTAATGAATTATTTTTTTTGGGGGGGGAGTAATTTTGTTAAGATTGAATTATTTTTTCATTTTTTGGAGTTTTAAGCGGATATTAATGTTTAATAGGGGGACTTTAATTTTTTTGCAATGAAATTGACGTGCGCTCGTCGATCTAATCGTTCGGAGTTTATAGTTTTCTTCAAATCACGTGTGAATATTGGTTTAGAATTTCTTAGAATGACTTCCACCACTTTTATATCGATCCAATATCATAAATAACACATGCTGGTAATGGGAATTTGGGAATAACAATTTTGAATAGTTATTTAATGAAGGAACTTTAAAATTATTTCAAGTACTATTTTTAGTCAACTATGTTATACACTTGATATTTTAAAATAATTAAAAAATAACTTTAAAATTTGAATGAAAAAATATGTTTTAAAATGGGATTTTACGTGCTAGCATTGAATCGCACTCGTCGCCATAACTGTTCGGAATATGTGGTTTTCTTCGAACCTTGGTGAAAATTTAATTGAATTGATTATTATTATTATTTTGTATGTGTTGTATATATGTGTGCGTATGCATGTTTGTGTGTTGTATGCATGTATATGTGTGAATATATGTTTGTGTGTTGTATGCATGTGCGTGTGTTGTATGTATGTACGTATGTTTGTGTGTTGTATGCATGTGCGTGTGTTGTATGTATGTACGTATGTATGTGTGTTGTATGCATGTATTTGTTGTATGTATGTGCGTGTAATTTTTTGCCGATAGGTGTGATCTTTAGCTGAAAGTGACCTAGGGTCAAAACTTTTACCCAGGAATCGCCACGGGGAGGCAGATCACTTGATTCCCGTATTGTACACATTCACATACATTATTTCGAGCGATATTTTTAGTGAAACATAATATGCAAATGAATTTGTAAAATAATTAAAAAATAACTTTAAAATTTAAATGAAAGAATGTTTTAAAATGTAATTTTACGTACTAAAATTTAATCGCGCTCGTTGGTTTTTACTGTTTGGAGTCTGTCATTTTCCTTTAACCTTGGAAAACCTTGCGTCAATAAGGATATTTCAGAAAGACCCCCACTTTGGGTACTCTTTTAAACTAATATTTGTAATGAGATGTGTTCGCGCGCGTCGGCCTAACTGTTTGGAGTATCAACATAAAATCATAAAATCATCAAATTAATAAAAATATTTACCCATGTAAAGAAAAATCAAAGTACAATGATTCACCATTTATTTGATAAATCTTAAAGCATAATATCTATCATACAAACATCATGTTATGTAAAAAATATAAGTAAATATTATTAGTTTTAAAATCATTTATATTCGAATGGGTAGTTCGATGAATTAAGAACATTAGAATTTTATGGATAAAGAAGTAACAATTGAGAAAATAATCATTTCAAAATATTTTTTTTTAAACCAACTTTCATGCATTTCAAAAAAATTTTGTATGAAAATTAAATTGTTTTTTCTTAAGAGAAATATTTTATGCGAGTGAAAAAAGTGAGAGTCAGTTAATTTATGAATCACTTTAAAATATTACCACGCAATAAATTGTTTTGAAACTATATTCTTAAACATATTAATATTTAAAAGTTAAGTCATTTTATACATTTTATATTCAAATTATACTTACCAACATATGAATTCGCCTTCATTCCGCATTTTCTTGAAGAATAATGTTTAATAAACTCTTATCAACACAGCATGTTGTTGTGAATCACTAGCAAGTTAAGACAGGTATGATATGAGTAATCGTTGGGATTTCCCCAAAGAGGTGAAGTCATTCTTATCAAATCCTATTCTGAATGAGAAATATTTCAATTGCAATTAACTTCAGATTTTGTTATTTAATAATATTTTTTTTTAATTTGACAATTTTAATTAATGTTTTAGTGAAATTACCTTTAAGATTTTAATTTTTTTTAATGCTTATACTATTTCACACATGTACATTCCTATTTGTAAATAGAAAATCATAAAAAAACATATTTGAATGATTTTATTATTATTATTGTTAGACATTATATTTGAAAATCATTTAAACTTTTAGCTTTTATTATTATTATTATTTAGATATTAAGAAGTGACGAAGACCTGTAGAATTAATCTCATCTTAAAACTGATTAATATTCGAAGAAAAATTTATTCTGTTATCTTTTAATTTACCAAACATATATCTTAATATTCATTAACACACTTCTTATTTACTGAATAATATATTTGATGAATACTATATTTTATAATATATATGAGATTTTAATCTTTCTTTTAAAAAATTGGGTTATGTTATTTCATACACATACGTTCTTATTCGAAAATTCAAAACCATAAAAAACATCGTTGATTGATTTTTTATTTTTAATTAGACATTGCATTGGAAAAGCATTAAAAACCTTTCATTTTTATCCCATTTAGACTTCAAAAAGTGTCGAAGATCTAACTGCTTTGCAAAGACTTAAAACTAGTGATTTGATGAGTCATACTTCCTGTGGGTTGTTTACAATTTTGAAATTATCTTTATTAATTACCAAACTTCTCATTTTTTTTAAACACCACACTAATCATTGCTCCCATCACTTAATCACGTAAATATAATTTATATCGTTTTTGATTATCAGTTTTATACTAACATTTGACACTTATACGTATGTGTTGTATTAATTCTTTTAGTTTAATTCATACAAATTTTAACTAAAGCATCCTGTGCTAGTTTTCATACATTTATTATCACATCACGTGATAGAATTTCTTGCGATGTTTTAGAAATAATAGATATTTAATTTTTTTTAAAAATTAGTTAATAACATGAAAAAAATTTAATTGCTTTTTAACATGAATCTTTTAAGAAAAACATATTTTATTCTGAAACATTAAATTTAAAAACTAACTCTTAAGAATATGACTTGATGCAATTTACTCATTTTAAACAAGTTAACTTTACTAATTATCGTTAAATTTATTTATTTACCAATGATTTAAACTTCACATTTTTAAGTTATTTATATAATATACTAACATTTAATTATAATAGGTTTAATTTTATTAAAAATTCTGAATAAAATAAAATTTATACTTTTAAAAAAAAATTATAACACCATTTAAAAATATTAAACAACAACAACAACAAACTTATAATTAAGAGATGAATAAATATAAATATATGAATCACACAATAATAAAAAGAAATACTTAATCATTCATAAAAATTCTTCCCTTGAACATCCACACGTATGTTAGTAAAAATATAACACTACACTGTAAAAAAAAATCTGGAAACCTACGAAACTAGTTTTTGTAAAGCTGCAGAAAACTGCAAGTTTACTAAAATTTTATATGTAGCCTGGTATTATTTTTACCACTCGCATAGAACAAATACATGAAATATCTTAGTTTCACCTGTCAGCCAATCAGAAAGGGCTTCAGTGGTGACGTAAGGACTATTCACGCAGCCACAGAGCCGAGTAATGCATCCATCTTGAATCTGGTATTGATACAAATATTTCTAGTTAGTAAGTAGATTTTTATTCTATATGATTTAAATTTTATTATATAATATTTGATTTTCAGTTATTAGCAAGCTAATCTTCCTAATTATTCGTTAAATCTGTTTTTATTACAAGTACAAAATTTCTAATGTTTTATACAATAAATCAAATTTACCTGCTCTTTTTCTGATTGTTATTTCTCTTTTTTGCCCCCTTTTCCGCAGTACCAAAATTTAAAGAGTTTAAAACTTACTTTTAAAAAAAATTATTATTCTATTTGTTTTTAGCAAATAAATTCCATTAACCATTCGTTAAGTCACATTCATTTCATTAAAACTTCATGTGAATTTCACCCTTAAAATTTTGTTCCCGAACTTTCTTCACACAGTAACAGTACTCAATATTTAAAAACTCTTTAAAACTGCTTAAATTAAAATAACATAAAATATGTGTTCTATGCGTTATTTATTGTCATAATAAATTATCAATTAAGACATTTCTTCCCCCCCAAAAATATAATTTCCCCGTTCATCCACACTCCTTGCGAAACTTTAAGAACACAAAGTCTTTAAAATTCTTTATAGCCCAGTGGTGGAGAAGGGGGAAAAAAAGCCAAAATCGGAATTAGTTAATGGAAAGCTGGAAATTATTTAAATTCATTTAGTTTAGGTCTAGAATGAATGTATTAAGTTTTCCCCTCTTACTATGTGCGCGTTAAAAAATGGGTACAAATTTTATAATTGAAAAACACGATTTTATTGATTACCATAAAATATCTAAAGAAAAATAAACTTATTAAGAACATTGTTAATGCAAATGTTTTAGAACTTAAAATTCTGAATAAAATGACAAGCGATATTTAACATTTTTGCTGAATTTTCACAATTCAACAATTGGATTCAACTATTAGATTCAAGTATTGCTTAAATCACTAAACAAAAGCTTTCAGCTCGAACAAACGAGGTTATCAGTTTATACGCGATTGTTATTATGTAAATGTAATTTTTAGTTATTAATGCATTATTTAGGATGGATATTTTGAGAATTGTGGCTTAACCTCTTGATTACGGGTTATAGACCAGAAATTGTATATGAAAGAAAGGACGAAGTCTGATTTAATTACGGGAAATCCAGAAATTGTTTTAATTTTCATCGGACATAGAATAGAAATGAATCTACTGTGTTTCTTTCTTTTGATAAATGAGCTACAAACAAATTAACTTAAAAAGTACATCCTTTCATAATTTTTTGAATATTTCGAAAATGACTCGTAAATGATGACAAATATTGTTTATTATTTCCAATATGAGATGGGTGTAGCTCTTAATATAATGTATATGGAGTGAACAACAGTGCATGTCTATTAGAATTAAGGAAATTGAAAATAAACTGCAAGGATGGGAGAGAGGGGGGGGGGGGGCGGTAGAGCAACAAATGGGTGTGCATGAGACTTTTCCCTAGAGAAATTCAAGGTCAACGAATAGCGTGATTTTAAACTTCATATTTTGTGTTAAGGACAAAGATCGCTCTAATTAAATGATTTTTGACTAGTATACAAGAATCTCCATTTAAATTCATAAAAGTTTAAAACCTTAGGAATATTGAAAAAAATTAGTCTTTAAGTAAAAAAATTTTCATAAGGGTGTATTCGAAAAAGCGATTTTCCACCTTCAACAGCTCGAAATTTTCCGATACAATTTCAGGCCCATTTTTAAAAGTAGAAATATAAAACTTGCTGAGAGGATTCTTGAAGGGACGTGTGAGGTGCCGTGTGATGTATTTTTACGCTTAATAACTTTCCAAATAAGAGATTTTGCAAGTTTCGTGTATTTGACAGCAATAATGAATTTAAAAATAAATCGGAAAATAAGCAGTTTGAATCGAAATACACCCTTAAACCAATGATTTAAGCTTGGGGGTGTGAGTTGAGAAATGAAATGTAAAACATCTATCATCCATGCACCATTTTCTCAATAACTACTAAATTATAACTCTCAAAATATGCAAAATAAAATCCTTGCATAGTTACAAAAAAATCGTGAAGGCCTCAACAATTTAAAAAAATGTACACGTATGTAACAAATGGAGACAGAGCGGATGGATAGCTTGATCTCTCCTATAGTTTAGAGCTTTGGATTAGCGATTAAGATAAAATTTTGAAATTTAATTGAGACAAAAATATGCGTTTTTTTAATTGCGAATTTCAAACTCTGAGAAATTTGTATTCACAATGGTTTCTATAGACTTAGTTGTTTTGGAATATTGTTAAAATATTTTTTAATAAAGTATATTTTCTAACGTTCATCTAGTACGTGGGTAAAAAGTCAGCACATTAATTCTAGACCTAAACTGAAGGGATCAAAACAATTGCAAGTTTTTCCTAATTATTTTAAGATAACCCTCTTGACCATTGCGGTTAAACTTTGAAATAGAATTGTGCCATTAATGTTCAGCAAAAATATTAAATGTAAGTGTTCATTTTACTTAGAATTTTAAGCTTTACAACACTTATATTAAGTGTTTTTGATAGTTAGTTCTTTTGAGATATTATTGTGGCATTAAACTGTAAATCTAATATATTTCTAACGCTCCGCTAGCATGAGAATAAAACTTAGTACTATATTCATTGTAGATCTAAACTGAAGAGATTAAACCTATTTCCTACTTTCCCTTAATATCGAATCCTACCATATAGTCACTGGGCTATTAGTACTTTGTAAATTTTCATTAATGTAAATAAATCACTCCCCCTTTCTATAAAGAAAAATAAATCGCTAATTTTTTCCCCCTCAACATATAAAATTTAAAACCTTGAGTCATTCTTTAAAAAAAATTTTGATCCGTTCCTTTATTGTAAGAATAAATAATAGGTCATATCCATAAAATCCAAATAAAAATCCCCCCCCCCTCTTGCCTTACAAGCATACAAAATTTAGTCTTTTACCCTAATTAATTTTCATTTTTTTCGCTAATTGTAAGTCTTCAATAAGTTATATTATCAATCGTTTGAAATATCCCCTTTCCTTTCTTCAATAATAAAAGAAAATATGGTTATGTCTGTCTCCATTCTTACTCGTTGAATTAAAAATCGTTAAAAGTCTATTTTTCACCCTGCTGTATTTGTTACTTTATTATGATAGCAGTTAAACACCTGAAAACTTCCCTTTACTTAATAAGGGAGAGTGAGGTGGAATGGGACAGTAAATTTTTCTTATTATATTCTATTAATAAACATTTCATCCGTCACGTATTCCATTAAGTAAAAGCATTCCCAATCTTCAGTTGAATAAAATAGCTGATTTACATATGCTTGCAATTGTCAAAAGGAAAAAAATATTTTAAGAATCAAAAGTAAATTTGCTATATATTTTTATGCTTTCTGCTATTAATGACTTATTTATGTAAATATGTAATTGTTTCTCTATTTATAGAACATTATACTGCTAATCATACATAATTTAAACTATGTCTAAAATCAGCATTTATATCTATACAAGAAGTTTAACATAAAGTACAGGGAGGAATGGGACATACCAGCAAAGGAAGGAATGGGACAATTCCAATTTTTTTCACTCTTTTCTTTTTTTTTTTCTCTTAGTTTCAGTTTCGTTAATTATAAAATCGTTTCTGAAAATTGTTTCTCCCATAATTTTTTATATTCCGATAATTTCAGAGCTTTAAGTGAGTAGTTCAATTGCATGTCTGTTAAATTTGTTTTATTTATATTATTTTAATTACTCATAGAGGAAGTTTTTATTTTTATGTAAAATTAGCCGTAAAAAAGGAGGAACACTTTATGTTGTTTTAAGAACAAATTAATCTTTGGGGTTGTGCAAATATAATGTTATCATTTCAGGAGGGAGGAGGTTTGTATTTTGATATAAATATCATTTCTGATCATCAATTGTTTCTCTTTTTATTTGTAACATGGTCTTTAGTACAAAGTAGTACGTTATTTTTATAGCCTGTTACATATTTTTTTAAGTTATTAAAATCGCTAAATTATTATAAAATTATTTAACTCTAAAATATAGTATACTCTAACGTTTAAAATTCTTATTTTTCTTCATATGTGTATGCATATATAATCACAATTCGAGAAACAGTATAAAGTGTATTTGAAATTAAGTTTGTGCTTACTAATAAATAAAGAGAAAGAATGTTGTCTTCGTTTTGTTGATATGAATTTCTATGTGCTCCCCACCCCTCTCCGTTCGGTGCTAGTACAATAAATCTTTATTACTGTTGAATGCATTATGTAACAAAAAGGTATCATGGGATTCATTTAAATAGTATTGCTTTTAATTGCTGTGTGATATAAAGATTTTTCATATGAAAAATGATATTTTATCAACTTCTCATCATTTGATCATAAAAGTATGCGGAAAATAAATGAAACAAGTTTTGTATGTCTTTTCGAGCAAAATAAGTTACAGGAATCAAAATTTTCTACACTTTGATACCGATATCATTAATGGGGGGGGGGGGGGAGAGTTGAAGGATAACGTATGAATCAGAAGTAGGGAGGGGATCCAAAATTAACAAAAAGTTGATAAAATTATATTTGCACAGCCCCTTTCGTAAGCGAGCTCTACGCGATACAGAATAATTAAAAAATATTTCATGCTTTAAAATTGTTTCTAAAACCATAGACAATAGTAAGGGGCTATGCAACTATAATTATAGTTATATTGCATAAAATCAAGTGTACGAATTTATTTAAAACGTACGTAATTTGAATTGTACAGTAAAATACACAGAAAAAGAGACAAAAAAAGACAGACTTTTAACAATTAATTTTTTCAAAGATAATTTTTGAATATTTAATTTCTTCTGTTATTACGAAAAAAAAGTATAGGATTCGTAAAAAGTTTCGTCACATTTAGATGTTTTAGGGGTCAGATTTCCCGTTTTTACGAAATGTCAGCCTGCAACTCTATTTGCATGTGACACACATTTCGTGGGTACTCTGTCACAAGAACTAATGCACAGAATTTTATATTTAAAATATATATGTTCAATATAGAAATTATGTCCAGTCTGTCTCTGATATAAATTGGTGATGATTAGTTTTTAATGTAAATTCTAGTTTTCAACGGATTTACACGTTTTAGGGATCAGATATACCAAAAAACTTGTTTTTACTAAATGGCTGTATGTATGCGACCTAAATTTCGTGAGTGCTCTGTCTCAAGAACTAATGTACAGCTTTCAATAAAAAAATATATTCAGATAGTCATTGTTATAAATTAATTCAGATTTTTTTTTTTTTTTTTTTTGCGTAAATCGTTCGATAGATTTTGTTGCTGTTCTACTTTTTTTGAGATTTCTGAAACAACTGCATGATGGACGGATTTTCATCAAACTTCAGTTTTAGTTTGTCCCTAATATGATTTGGTGTTTTTTTTTTTTTTTTGGCGTAAATCTCTTATTATATGGCGCTGATGTGCTGAATTTTTCATAATTTGCACAATAGAGGGGGGGGGGGGGATCTGCATAATTTCCGCAAATTCTAATCTTAAGAACTAACGCACGTATTTTCAACGAGCTTCAGATTCAGTTATATGTTGACACCAGCTATTGCAGTGTCACCGTTGCAGGTTTTGATGTAGATCACCAAACAAGTAGCGCTTTTATGGTGCGTTTTTTACGTGATTTTACCGATATTCTTATCTTAAGAACTAATGCACGGAATTTCATATCATTAGAATCCTCATGATGGGCATAGAAATAGATTGTCTTTTAGTTTTGGTACTTCGACGAATTTTGAAATAGTATTATGTATGAGATAGAAGAAAATTGTGGGATTTGGAGTTGTGGACAAGGTACTTCCGATACTTTACATTCTTAAAAAACTTGACATTACCAACCAAATTCTTTGAATTTTTTTGGTGTTAAAAACATAAGATATACGTAGCCTGGGTGAAAAAAATATTGCTATTTAGTGGAAAAGGGCTGGTAAGATTTTTACCGAGATAAAACTCTCAGGTTTTAACAAATTTTGTCAAAATTTTCACAAATTTTTTTTTGGTAAAAAATATTTCTAATTGTCGAAATGTTTCGAAATTTTCGTAGGTAATGCAAGTATGATCTATTGAAGTGCTCTGAAAAGATTTCAAATACGGAAGTTTAGTTTCATTTATATGAAGAAAAGTACATATATTTAATAAACATATGCTTTCCTTGTGGTGTGAAGTGATCTGCCTTCTCCAGTGTATTTGAAAGAGTTAAAATTCCATTAATTTTGTTAAAATTCAATTAATTTTTATACATGTAAATATAAGAGGTATTTAATATGGCTTTACGTAATTTTTATAAAATGTTAATATAATGGGGATAGTGATGTGAGATAGTGGGAGGAATGGGACAGTAGATTTTTTTCTTTATGTAACATTCTAAACATTTCATCAATCGCACGCTAGATGAAGCATTGGTAGCCAAACTTTGGCTGAAAAAAATTGTTGGTCTGTATAAGCTTACAATTGTATAAAAGATCATTTCAAGAATCAAAAGTAAATTTACATTTTATGCTTTCTGTATATTAGTGATTTGTTATTCATAGGTGTAATAGTTTCATTATTTATGGAACATTATACTGTATATTATTAGTTATTTAAAACAAGTGTAAAAGCAGCATTTTTGTTTATACAAGAAGTTTAACACAAAAAAAAAGAAAGTGGGTAGGAATGGGACATGCCAGTAAAGGGAGGAATGGGATATGCCTTTCTTTTTTTAATGAGACGAATGCAAATTGGTAACATGCAAACATATTTAGAGGGTAATATATTAATTATAACATTAATAGTATATTCATTTACTTCAAAATGTAAATAATTTGAATTGACGATTTTTTAATGTTATCTATGACTAACAATACTGAATTTCCATTTACGTTATGAAAATCTTGGAATTTTATATTGTGCCACATACGTTATATCAATCTACAATCTTTATTAGATTATATATCTAGCCGACATTTGATTATTTGTGCCTTATAGCTTTATTTTACTGCAATTCGATATATCTCTATAAGTGGTGAGTTATGGGGCACATTTTAAAACTTACAATTTCTTTAATTATAAAATACCTTTTGAATGTTTTGTTTCTATATGGTTCAAGCACATTAAAAGCTTGACTCTATAAATTGAAATTTTTGTTTTAAAGTTAAACAAAGTTGATTTTCTAAGTTTTGTAAAAAGTGTCGCACCCCACCGCAATTTTCTCTATTTTAACAAAAATTATTAACAAAGTACCCAGATTCCTTAATAAATGGGCCTGTCAAATGATGACTGTTTGCATTTATTCGAAGATTAAGCTTTTATATTACAATGCATGCCTATTGGCATTATTTATTGGGTAAGAAGGCGTATTGTGTTTCAGCATTATTTATTTATATAGACTTGCAGTCGAAGGACAATGACAACATACAATGCTGATGATTTTTTTTAAGTCTACATCTTCAACATTATGGATGCCTTCAGGAAATCATTTTAACCCTTAACTGCTGTGACAAAAACTGTCACATAACTACTGTGAGCGGTCTATCAGACCGCTTAATTTAAAGATGAATGAAATGTTACATTAATTCTCAGAATACTATTTAAGTATTAAACTTTATATACCAGACTATTATAAATAAAATTTAACTATTCAAAAGTCTCTAGAAGTAGTAATAAGGCTCCAAACGAAATAATATTTGGCCAGTATCTATAGTTAAACTAAAAATTACGAGTTAAACTGTGTGAAAATTGATAAACTCGGCGGTCTCTGAGACCGCTAACATTAGTTATGGGTTAAAAACAGTTGAACAGTTTTATTGATACATATTTAGGATTTATGAAGCATATTCAATATTTTTTATGTGTTACAATTCCACCTATATCAATAGGTTTTTAGCTCACAGGCTATCATAGCCTGAGAGCTTATGTGCCCGTCCGTTCTGTATGTATGTGCGTATGTGCGTAACGCGATAACTCATGATAAAAATATCGGATCCACTTGAAATTTTGTATATAGGTATATCCTGATAAGGCGCTTCCCTGATTAGTTTTTGGAGTTCATTCGATATGTATAAGAGGGGGAACGGGGGGCTCATGCCCCCCGTTAGTTGATATAAATGGGATTTTCATGCAGAATTAAGTTTTCAAAATTTAGATTAGGATCATTCTGATGAGGCGATTCCGTGACTGTTATTAGGTGTTCATTGATTAAGTATAAATAGGGGGAACAGGGGTTCTAATGCCCCCCCCCCGTTAGTTGATATAAATGGGATTTTCATGCAGAATTAAGTTTTCGTTCAAAATTTAGATTAGGATCATTCTGATGAGGCGATTCCGTGGCTGTTATTAGGTGTTCATTGAATAAGTATAAATAGGGGGAACAGGGGTTCTAATGCCCCCCCCCCGTTAGTTGATATAAATGGGATTTTCATGCAGAATTAAGTTTTCGTTCAAAATTTAGATTAGGATCATTCTGATGAGGCGATTCCGTGACTGCTATTAGGTGTTCATTGAATAAGTATAAATAGGGGCAACAGGGGTTCTAATGCCTCCCCCCCCTCTTAATTTATATAAATAGGTTTTTCAAGCAGAATTTTCAGATTTCGTTCAAATCTCTGAATCGTTTTGGAAGTTTAATGGTTAAGTATAAAAGAAGGGGATAACTCCTTTTAAATTATATAAATGCTAAATGGGTCTTTTTTTATTAGCTCACAGGCTATCATAGCCTGAGAGCTTATGTGCCCATCCGTTCTGTATGTATGTTCGTATGTACGTAACGCGATAACTCATGATAAAAATATCCGATCCACTTGAAATTTTGTATGTAGGTATATCCTGACAAGGCGCTTCCCTGATTAGTTTTTGGAGTTCATTCGATATGTATAAGAGGGGGAACGGGGGGCTCATGCCCCCCGTTAGTTGATATAGATGGGATTTTCATGCAGAATTAAGTTTTCAAAATTTAGATTAGGATCATTCTGATGAGGCGATTCCGTGACTGTTATTAGGTGTTCATTGATTAAGTATAAATAGGGGGAACAGGGGTTCTAATGCCCCCCCCCCCGTTAGTTGATATAAATGGGATTTTCATGCAGAATTAAGTTTTCGTTCAAAATTTAGATTAGGATCATTCTGATGAGGCGATTCAGTGACTGTTATTAGTTGTTCATTGAATAAGTATAAATAGGGGGAACAGGGGTTCTAATGCCCCCCCCCCCGTTAGTTGATATAAATGGGATTTTAATGCAGAATTAAGTTTTCGTTCAAAATTTAGATTAGGATCATTCTGATGAGGCGATTCCGTGGCTGTCATTAGGTGTTCATTGAATAAGTATAAATAGGGGGAACAGGGGTTCTAATGCCCCCCCCCCCCGTTAGTTGATATAAATGGGATTTTCATGCAGAATTAAGTTTTCGTTCAAAATTTAGATTAGGATCATTCTGATGAGGCGATTCCGTGACTGTTATTAGGTGTTCATTGAATAAGTATAAATAGGGGGAACAGGGGCTCTAATCCCCCCCCCCCGTTAGTTGATATAAATGGGATTTTCATGCAGAATTAATTTTCGTTCAAAATTTAGATTAGGATCATTCTGATGAGGCGATTCCGTGACTGTTATTAGGTGTTCATTGAATAAGTATAAATAAGGGGAACAGGGGTTCTAATGCCCCCCCCCTTAATTTATATAAATGGGTTTTTCAAGCAGAATTGTCAGATTTCGTTCAAATCTCTGAATAGTTTTGGAAGTTTAATGGTTAAGTATAAAAGAGGGGGATAACTCCTTTTAAATTATATAAATGCTAAATGGGTTTTTATTAAGAATTATCTCATTTGCTCTGAATTTTGGATATAGATTTTTTATATGATAAAGCATGTCTTTGATAGTATAGGAGTTTCAATGATTAAGTATAAAAAAAGAGGAAAGGGGAGAGCTGTTTCCCCTTCTTAATTTTTTTTCGAACGGAATTAACCCTTGAAAATATAAGGCTTTAATGTACAATTAGTATTTGTAGCCTGTGAGCTCAATGCCATCAGTTTAACTGGGCAGTATTCTTTTTTATTGTATTTTTATTTCATAAGTTAGAAGAATGTCAAGCCTTTATAAAAAAGACCTTTTCAGTATGGTTTTGCGAGTTTATTTTTGATGAAATTAGTAATTAAAAATGAGAGCAATTTACGATTTATTGATGCCATGCCAGTAAATGGAAACACCTCAGATGAGAAAAATCCTACGACTGTATATGTGACTTTAACTTTGCCAAAATGCCGATCATCAGCTTGAATTTAAAATGCATGGTATTTCTTCGTCAAGTTAATTTTTAAATTCTTGTAACATTCAATACGAAGCTGAATATTGGCTTTTCTATAATATTATATTCATTATAAATTTTACTAAATTTTTCTTTCTTTTTTATGTTAACATCTAACTTATTATTTTAGATGCATGAAGAAACTGAAGTTCAATTTAAAAACAATGAGAGTTCTTTGGTGACGAAAGTAGAAGAAAAAGAAGCACTATCTTTCAATGAGAAAAATCTTGCGAACCTCATTCTGCAGCACTGAATTTTTCCAATTATTTTATTGCAATATATCTTTAACATTCACTTTATGATATTATCTCCAAAAATAATTTTTTAAAAGTAGGCAATTCATAGGTATTTGTATAAATACTAATTATGTAGTATTTGCAAAATGTGAGTCATATTAAAAAGATATAAATGTGTAATGAATTAAATAAATAGTTATTTAATAAAATTTATTCATATTTCATTGTATTTTGTTATTTAATCATATTGCATTTATTGGTAGTATAGATATGCATATTATATTTATATCAAAACCGACAGCTCCATAATATTTTCCAAATCAATGTGTATTTTATTTTTGTTTCCATTCTAGTTTTTTACTTTCAGAAAGATTGCTTAGGAAACTGATTATAAAATGTTGATAAACATAAAAAGTGCGAGACCTGCCCACAATTACAGTTGATAAGTCAAAGATGCACTTTTGTGTACATATGTTAAAGTGTTATATTATCTCTCCTATATGTAACTATTTTAGTTAAAGATTCTAATTCCAGAGCAATATTAACCACAGAATATGCATAAGTCGAATATGTATGAATTCTACTAAATTCATACATATTCGACTCATTCTTCTGGATCTTTAAGCCAGTTTAGAGTTTTAAATTTGTGATCTATCAATAATTAAATTTTTCCTCTTTTTAATATTTTAATTTGAAACAAAACTCTCAAACAAATAAAATATTAAAAAATGTATAATGTATTAAACGTAGATGGTGAAAGAAGTTTGTTAGGAATAAGTCGAGGTAAAAGACAATAAAAAATTAAAGGGAAAAAGATTCTAGTAATTAGTAAGAATTGTACGACATATCCACCTGAAATAAGAATAGGGTTTAAAAAAAATCTTAAATGTGACATTCAGATAAAGGCATTAAATTTTTTTGCAGAACTCTTATCTGTTTTGAACCATTGAATTAGTTATTGTATAGTGTTTCAAATATATGTAACAGAAGATATTTGTTAATGAAATTCATATGACCATAGAACTGAACAAAACATCTTAAATATAAGACTACTATATTTTCATTTCTAGCATTCTAGTTTAAAAGCATATTCGCATAGAATAAACGGACAATGTTTTTACATAATGTACAGGTTTTCTAATCATGTATTGGATTAGGTGAAGCTCAGTTCTTTATATGTATAAATTAAGCACTGTGCTTCATCTAAAATCATATTTCTTTTAGGCATATTTTAAAACTCAGTTATGGTAATTTATTTACATTACTCTATCTATTTGCTTTTTTTAGTTTAACTAAAGACCGTAAGATCGGCTTCAGCTTATCTGCTCATTTAGTGATATTGTTATAATGCTCATATAATATAAAAAATGATTTTGCACATATTTAAATATCTACATTGAAACTTCAGTGAGTTTTCTCATGCGTAACATTTATGTCAATTGCTGTGGTAATATTGAAACACGTGTTAGGCCATATTGCTTATTTTACATCGAAATATTTTGATACACGAGAAAAATTCCACTCTGGATATTTAAAACTGCCAAAATTCAACTTCATATTGAAAAAATAGTATAATAACTCCGATTAAGTAATAGAATAAAAAATAGTTACGTAAAATCTTTTTGGAATACTGCTTAAAAAATATAGTAATAACATTGCAAACAAATTGTGCAGTTACAAATACATGTTGGTATGTGCAAATAAAATATTTCAAATACAATACAAAAAAATCATTAACTAATTTACTGTATTAACACTTGTACTGTTGCAAAGAACTTTCTGGCGAGAATACAAAATGTGGCTTAAATACAATACAAAAAAATTTTGGTAATGTTTCTAACGGTACCTCATTAAAGTTATTTTTATATATAAAATACATAAAAGGTTTAAGATGCAAGCCTAAAAAGACTAGTAAATGTGCCATAAAGTCTCTTGCAAATGTACAACAAAATTCTCAATAAATATACTACAAAATGTTTTGTAAGAATACTAAAAATCATTAGAAAACTCACAAAATAAGGAATAGAAAACTCCTTAAAAATTCGTAAGTACGTTTACTAAATAATCCTCAGAAAATTTACCAAAATATTATTTAGTGATCACTCTAAAATATCGCTAGGAAGCTTACTAAATAATGTTTAATACATTTATAAAAACTAATATGAGAACCTCCCTTACAAATCATTAGTAAATTTACTAAATAATCAGTAGTAAGTTTACAAAAAGTTCTTTGGAAAACTCCCTAACAAATCGTTACTGCATATACAACATAATCATTGATAAATTTACGAAAAATTACTTACTAAACTCCCTGAATAATCATTAGTAAGTTTACTAAGTAATATTTAGTAAGTTTACAGACGATTCTTTAGGAAACTCACTAAACAATCTTTAGTACGTTTACTAAATAATATTTAGAAAATTCTCAGACGTTTCTTTAGGAAACTCACAAAAAAATCATTAGGATGTTTACTAAACAATATTTAGTAACAGTAACTAAAGCAACTTTTGTAGTTGTACATGATTTTCTTCTGTTGCGGTTACATGAAAAGTTCTAGGCATCCCAGTTTCCTAGAAAATTCTTAGTAACCTTACAGAATTTTTTTTACAGTGTAAAGTTTTCAAACAGATTATAAGCGTTTCCAAATCAACAAAGAAAATTGAGTATTAAATATCGAATAATGGATATGCACTTTTTACACTCACATCTTACAATGTACTTAGTAACCAAATGTAATGATTTTTAAGCATGTCTTCTTAAATTTTTTCTTTTTCAATGAAAGACTATCACAGTTGAATATTTAGCTTTCTCTTCATAACTTTATCGAGAAATATATAATGTATACCACATGATTTCATTAAATGAATCACAATACAATTCAAACTTCTCGTTTTCAATGTTTTATATATACTAGTGTTTATCAAATAGGTGTTTATTCTGAACAATCATTACTTAGTATATTGATGAAAAGTTTGTGTTGAACGGTTTTTAACTTAAATGGTGTGAGAGAAGGATATATTATAACAGAAGTTATTAAATATAGAGTCTTTAAAGTTTATACCCGTGCAAGAATTGGCATTTCAAGAAACAAAGTCGTGTCATATTTGAAAGCATTCTTTATATTCGAAACTCACACGTGATCACGATCACATCGCTGAAGACTATAGAGAAGCTGTTTATGATGTATATAATTTGAATTTTCATTAACACAATATTATAACCGAAGTTTTTCGACAGTTTGAAAAATTATGATGCACAACGTCTGCACACGTTAACACAGAATAAGATTAGCTTATGCCCTTTCGATGATAAGCGTTATTTGCAGGTAAGATGTATTAACATAACAACATTTTCTTAGTAATTTTACTCGCAGATTTCGAAACCACAAACATCTGATCATACTTCTCATTTTTAACACGCGACGCTAACCATTGGGCCATTAAAGCCTGTAATTTAGTAATTAAAAAGTAAGAAAGATAATCGAAAGTGATTACTTCACACATGCAAAAATAATTTTTATTGTGACTTATCAGTTAAAAATCACGAAGAAAAGAAAAAAAAATCTCATACGTTTTGGATTACTTTAAGCTTTTATGACTCACCTCATCAGTTAAATAGACATATCCACTTCTTACAAATCACTTCTTACGCTTAAATTTTCAAACACTTGCTTATATGAAATGAATTATATTTTAGTTTATCAGTGATAGTGTGATTACTTGTTAATAATTTTAATGTTATTAAAAAAATTTAAAAAAAAATCAAATGTTAATAATTAATTAAAAAAATACAAGTCATTATTAAAGGTTTGAATAAATTATTAAAATAATTTTACAAAACTTTTCAAATTATTTAAAAATGTTTCACTAATATTTAGTAAGCGACAAATTTTAATGTTCATAATCATTTATGTGACTTAGGTTTTCTGTTTTAACTGTTAAGTTATCAGATTCCCCCTTCATTTACATCTCATTGATAAGTTTTCAACAACCAACCACCCAACTTTTTTTCGTAATCAACTATTTATTTACCCTAACAACCAACTATTTATTTATCCTAGCAACCAAAAAGCTTTTATCGTCACATGAACAAAATTTTTAAGATGAAAGACTTGTCATTTTTAATCGAAAAAACAATGACTTGTGTAATAAATTTTTTCCTTACTTAAATGAGACCTTCGCATGTGTATGGTAAAACTTGGAAAATTTCATTTAATGCACAAATTTAAAGTTAACAGGCAAGGTCTTCACACATCTTTTAGTATTTTACTAACACTTTACCAAATATCTTTAGAAAACAACAGAATTTTAAATAATTATTTTAATAAAAATTCTCTTTTGTAAGTGACATTACTAAACTTACTTGAAAAATTAACTTGGCTAGCAGGTTTTCACTGTTTCAACTTAGTAATGTTCATAAGTTTTATATCAAAATCAACTTGTTTGGTTATGTCCTAGCATGGTTTTATAAAATGTATCGAAAAAGACCTTTAATATTAATGTTTAAAAATATGCAGTTAGTCTTTTAAAGATAAATATTTTCACTTCTTTTATTTAAAAACATTTTTAAATAAAATTATTACAGTTGCCAATTTTTCTCAGTGTTATGAAATGTGCATGCAAAACTTTTAATAATAACTTTCACATTTTAGTATTTCAAATTATTGTTTTCAAGGTGTACTAAAATTTGAAAAAATAAAAAAAATATTTAATTTTCATGCATAATTAAATTAAAATAGTTAATAATAAAGACACATTTAACATTCTGTACTCACCTAATCCATCACCATCGCAAAAGCACGTCCAACACACTCCAGGGTTTAGGAAGAAATGAAAAAAATTCAAAGTCCTTATCAGAAAATGTTATCAGATAATCTTATCTTAAGATATGTGACGTCACAGAACATGTGTCAACTGATCACGTGATGTATACCACGTGACTAGCGCTTTGTATTCTAGATTGGTTCTTATAAAAATTCATTTATGAAGTAATTTAATCATTCTTCTTATTATTAATTAATTAAACTAATTAATAATCTTAATAAATCTTATTAATTAATTAATTAAATTAATAAGATGAAATTAATCTTATTAATTAGTTTAATTAATTAGTTTAGTTAATTAATAAGAAGAAGAATGATTAAATTACTTCATAAATGAATTTTTATAAGAACCAATCTAGAATACAAAGCGCTAGTCACGTGGTATACATCACGTGATCAGTTGACACATGTTCTGTGACGTCACATATCTTAAGATAAGATTATCTGATAACATTTTCTGATAAGGACTTTGAATTTTTTTCATTTCTTCCTAAACCCTGGAGTGTGTAGTGTGTTGGACGTGCTTTTGCGATGGTGATGGATTAGGTGAGTACAGAATGTTAAATGTGTCTTTATTATTAACTATTTTAATTTAATTATGCATGAAAATTAAATATTTTTTTTATTTTTTCAAATTTTAGTACACCTTGAAAACAATAATTTGAAATACTAAAATGTGAAAGTTATTAAAAGTTTTGCATGCACATTTCATAACACTGAGAAAAATTGGCAACTGTAATAATTTTATTTAAAAATGTTTTTAAATAAAAGAAGTGAAAATATTTATCTTTAAAAGACTAACTGCATATTTTTAAATATTAATATTAAAGGTCTTTTTCGATACATTTTATAAAACCATGCTAGGACATAACCAAACAAGTTGATTTTGATATAAAACTTATGAATATTACTAAGTTGAAACAGTGAAAACCTGCTTTGCCAAGTTATTTTTTCAAGTAAGTTTAGTAATGTCACTTACAAAAGAGAATTTTTATTAAAATAATTATTTAAAATTCTGTTGTTTTCTAAAGATATTTGGTAAAGTGTTAGTAAAATACTAAAAGATGTGTGAAGACCTTGCCTGTTAACTTTAAATTTGTGCATTAAATGAAATTTTCCAAGTTTTACCATACACATGCGAAGGTTTCATTTAAGTAAGGAAAAAATTTATTACACAAGTCATTGTTTTTTCGATTAAAAATGACAAGTCTTTCATCTTAAAAATTTTGTTCATGTGACGATAAAAGCTTTTTGGTTGCTAGGATAAATAAATAGTTGGTTGTTAGGGTAAATAAATAGTTGATTACGAAAAAAAGTTGGGTGGTTGGTTGTTGAAAACTTATCAATGAGATGTAAATTAAGGGGGAATCTGATAACTTAACAGTTAAAACAGAAAACCTAAGTCACATAAATGATTATGAACATTAAAATTTGTCGCTTACTAAATATTAGTGAAACATTTTTAAATAATTTGAAAAGTTTTGTAAAATTATTTTAATAATTTATTCAAACCTTTAATAATGACTTGTATTTTTTTAATTAATTATTAACATTTGATTTTTTTTAATTTTTTTAATAACATTAAAATTATTAACAAGTAATCACACTATCACTGATAAACTAAAATATAATTCATTTCATATAAGCAAGTGTTTGAAAATTTAAGCGTAAGAAGTGATTCGTAAGAAGTGGTTATGTCTATTTAACTGATGAAGTGACTCATAAAATCTCAAAGTAATCCAAAACATATGTGATTTTTTTCTTTTCTTCGTGATTTTTAACTTACAAGTCACAATCAAAAATTATTTTTGCATCTGTGAAGTAATCACTTTGATGATCTTTCTTACTTTTTAGTCACTAAATTACAGGCTTTAATAGCCCAATGGTTAGCGTCACGTGTTAAAAATGAGAAGTATGATCAGATGTTTGTGGTTTCGAAACCTGCGAGTAAAATTACCAAGAAAATGTTATGTTAATACATCTTTTCTGCAAATAACGCTTATCATCGAAAGGGCATAGGCTAATCTTATTCTGTGTTAACGTGTGCAGACGTTGTGCATCATAACTTTTCAAACTGTCTTAAAACTTCGGTTATAATATTGTGTTACTGAAAATTCAAATTATATACAACATAAACAGCTTCTCTATACTCTTCAGTGATGTGATCGTGATCACGTGTGCGTTTCGAATATAAAGAATGCTTTCAAATATAACACAACTTTGTTTCTTGAAATGCCAATTCTTGCACGGGTATAAACTTTAAAGACTCTATATTTAATAACTTCTGTCCTAATATATCCTTCTCTCACACCATTTAAGTTAAAAACCGTTCAACACAAACTTTTCATCAATATACTAAGTAATGATTGTTCAGAATAAACACCTATTTGATAAACACTAGTATATATAAAACATTGAAAATGAGAAGTTTGAATTGTATTGTGATTCATTTAATGAAATCATGTGGTATACATTATATATTTCTCGATAAAGTTATGAAGAGAAAGCTAAATATTCAACTGTGATAGTCTTTCATTGAAAAAAAAAAATTTAAGAAGACATGCTTAAAAATCATTACATTTGGTTACTAATTACATTGTAAGATGTGAGTGTAAAAAGTGCATATCCATTATTCGATATTTAATACTCAATTTTCTTTGTTGATTTGGAAACGCTTATAATCTTTTTGAAAACTTTAGTGTTATATTTTTACTAACATACGTGTGAATGTTCAAGGGAAGAATTTTTATGAATGATTAAGTATTTCTTTTTATTATTGTGTGATTCATATATTTATATTTATTCATCTCTTAATTATAAGTTTGTTGTTGTTGTTGTTTAATATTTTTAAATGGTGTTATAATTTTTTTTTAAAGTATAAATTTTATTTTATTCAGAATTTTTAATAAAATTAAACCTATTATAATTAAATGTTAGTATATTATATAAATAACTTTAAAATGTGAAGTTTAAATCATTGGTAAATGAATAATTTTAACGATAATTAGTAAAGTTAACTTGTTTAAAATGAGTAAATTGCATCAAGTCATATTCTTAAGAGTTAGTTTTTAAATTTAATGTTTCAGAATAAAATTTGTTTTTCTTAAAAGATTCATGTTAAAAAGCAATTAAATTTTTTTCATATTATTAACTAATTTAAAAAAAAATTAAATATCTATTATTTCTAAAACATCGCAAGAAATTCTATCACGTGATGTGATAATAAATGTATGAAAACTAGCACAGGATGCTTTAGTTAAAATTTGTATGAATTAAACTAAAAGAATTAATACAACACATACGTATAAGTGCCAAATGTTAGTATAAAACTGATAATCAAAAACGATATAAATTATATTTACGTGATTAAGTGATGGGAGCAATGATTAGTGTGGTGTTTAAAAAAAATGAGAAGTTTGGTAATTAATAAAGATAATTTCAAAATTGTAAACAACCCACAGGAAGTATGACTCATCAAATCACTAGTTTTAAGTCTTTGCAAAGCAGTTAGATCTTCGACACTTTTTGAAGTCTAAATGGGATAAAAATGAAAGGTTTTTAATGCTTTTCCAATGCAATGTCTAATTAAAAATAAAAAATCAATCAACGATGTTTTTTATGGTTTTGAATTTTCGAATAAGAACGTATGTGTATGAAATAACATAACCCAATTTTTTAAAAGAAAGATTAAAATCTCATATATATTATAAAATATAGTATTCATCAAATATATTATTCAGTAAATAAGAAGTGTGTTAATGAATATTAAGATATATGTTTGGTAAATTAAAAGATAACAGAATAAATTTTTCTTCGAATATTAATCAGTTTTAAGATGAGATTAATTCTACAGGTCTTCGTCACTTCTTAATATCTAAATAATAATAATAATAAAAGCTAAAAGTTTAAATGATTTTCAAATATAATGTCTAACAATAATAATAATAAAATCATTCAAATATGTTTTTTTATGATTTTCTATTTACAAATAGGAATGTACATGTGTGAAATAGTATAAGCATTAAAAAAAATTAAAATCTTAAAGGTAATTTCACTAAAACATTAATTAAAATTGTCAAATTAAAAAAAATATTATTAAATAACAAAATCTGAAGTTAATTGCAATTGAAATATTTCTCATTCAGAATAGGATTTGATAAGAATGACTTCACCTCTTTGGGGAAATCCCAACGATTACTCATATCATACCTGTCTTAACTTGCTAGTGATTCACAACAACATGCTGTGTTGATAAGAGTTTATTAAACATTATTCTTCAAGAAAATGCGGAATGAAGGCGAATTCATATGTTGGTAAGTATAATTTGAATATAAAATGTATAAAATGACTTAACTTTTAAATATTAATATGTTTAAGAATATAGTTTCAAAACAATTTATTGCGTGGTAATATTTTAAAGTGATTCATAAATTAACTGACTCTCACTTTTTTCACTCGCATAAAATATTTCTCTTAAGAAAAAAAAATTTAATTTTCATACTAAAAGTTTTTGAAATGCATGAAAGTTGGTTTAAAAAAAAAATATTTTGAAATGATTATTTTCTCAATTGTTACTTCTTAATCCATAAAATTCTAATGTTCTTAATTCATCGAACTACCCATTCGAATATAAATGATTTTAAAACTAATAATATTTACTTATATTTTTTACATAACATGATGTTTGTATGATAGATATTATGCTTTAAGATTTATCAAATAAATGGTGAATCATTGTACTTTGATTTTTCTTTACATGGGTAAATATTTTGTATTAATTTGATGATTTTATGTTGATACTCTAAACAGTTAGGCCGACGCGCGCGAACACATCTCATTACAAATATTAGTTTAAAAGAGTTCCCAAAGTGGGGGTCTTTCTGAAATATCCTTATTGACGCAAGGTTTTCCAAGGTTAAAGGAAAATGACAGACTCCAAACAGTAAAAACCAACGAGCGCGATTAAATTTTAGTACGTAAAATTACATTTTAAAACATTCTTTCATTTAAATTTTAAAGTTATTTTTTAATTATTTTACAAATTCATTTGCATATTATGTTTCACTAAAAATATCGCTCGAAATAATGTATGTGAATGTGTACAATACGGGAATCAAGTGATCTGCCTCCCCGTGGCGATTCCTGGGTAAAAGTTTTGACCCTAGGTCACTTTCAGCTAAAGATCACACCTATCGGCAAAAAATTACACGCACATACATACAACAAATACATGCATACAACACACATACATACGTACATACATACAACACACGCACATGCATACAACACACAAACATACGTACATACATATAACACACGCACATGCATACAACACACAAACATACATTCACACACATACATGCATACAACACACAAACATACATACGCACACATATATACAACACATACAAAATAATAATAATAATCAATTCAATTAAATTTTCACCAAGTTCGAAGAAAACCACATATTCCGAACAGTTATGGCGACGAGTGCGATTCAATGCTAGCACGTAAAATCCCATTTTAAAACATATTTTTTCATTCAAATTTTAAAGTTATTTTTTAATTATTTTAAAATATCAAGTGCATAACATAGTTGACTAAAAATAGTACTTGAAATAATTTTAAAGTTCCTTCATTAAATAACTATTCAAAATTGTTATTCCCAAATTCCCATTACCAGCATGTGTTATTTATGATATTGGATAGATATAAAAGTGGTGGAAGTCATTCTAAGAAATTCTAAACCAATATTCACACGTGATTTGAAGAAAACTATAAACTCCGAAAGGTTAGATCGACGAGCGCACGTCAATTTCATTGCAAAAAAATTAAAGTCCCCCTATTAAACATTAATATCCGCTTAAAACTCCAAAAAATGAAAAAATAATTCAATCTTAACAAAATTACTCCCAAAAAAAAAAAAAAATAATAATAATAATAATTCATTAATTCACCATGAATGAACCCTTCTTAATTAGTTCTTTATTAAAATAGCATCCCCCGAAAAAAAATATATATTCTTCTTATATGATTAGTCTAAAATAATAATTTCCCCCAAAATATCCGCTTAACTCATCATGTAAGAGTACAATGGGGAAAAAAAAAAAAAAAAAAATCAAACCCCCCCAAAATTTCTGCTTAAAATCAAAAAATAAACTCTTAAATTACACCAAACTGAAAATTTTTAAGTTGCCACATTAAAATTAAAAACCACTCGTACAATAGTACAGAAAAAAAATATTCTGTGTTCCCAAATACCCGCTTAACGCATCATGTAAGAGCACAGAGGAAAAAAAAAAAAAAAAAAAAAAAAATCAATCTACCGAAACTTTCTACTTAAAATCTAAAAATTAACTCTTAAATGACACCAAACGGAAAATTTTTAAGTCTCCACATTAAAATTAAAAACCACTCGTACAATAGTACAGAAAAAAACATTCTGTGTCCCCAAATACCCGCTTAACCCCTCATCAAAGAACACGGTGAAAAAAAAAAAAAAAAAAAAATCAATCTCCCTAAAATTCCCGCTTAAAATCAAAAGGATAAATCCTTAAACTAAAGTGCACCGAAAATTTTTAAAGTCCCCACATTAAAATTAAAAAAAATAAGAAGAAGAAATCCTAAAACTTAAGTGCACCGAAAATTTTAAAGTCCCCGCATTAAAATTAAAAAAACATCATCGTACTATAGTATGGATAAAAAATTCTAACTCCCTAAAATTCCCGCTTAAAATTAAAAAACACCCTCATACTAGAGTACGCCGAAAATTTTAAAGTCCCCGCATTAAAATTAAAAAACACCCTCATACTATAGTACGCCGAAAAAAATTCTAACTCCCTAAAATTCCCGCTTAAAATTAAAAAAAAATTCTTATCTAAAACTAAAGTGCCCCGAAAATTTTAAAGTCCCCGTATTCAAATTTAAATAACACCCTCGTACTATAGTACGCCGAAAAAAATTCTAACTCCCTAAAATTCCCACTTAAAATTAAAAAAAAAAATCTTATCTAAAACACACTCATCGTCTAAGATGACGTCATCTTAACCTTGCGTGACGCCCGATGACCTTCACCCCACCCCCCTCTTATAGCTCGAGCACCCGATGACCTTCACCCCCCTCTTAGAGGTCAGCACCCTGCATCCGGTGATGTGGAACTCTCATTACTATACTACTTAGGCGTTTATGCCAAGTTGTAATACAATTCGGATTATCACAAAACATTTGTGTTTTGACAGCATATCCGTACTCATCTTTAGGACAAATTTCATATAGATTATTATTTAACTCCGCTGTTAAAACTATGTTATTGTCTTTAACAAAGTTACAAGAATCTTTTTCAAAAATGACTTTAAAGTCGTTTTCTGTTGCTCTCTTAACCGATAATAAATTACTTTGTAATTCAGGACAGTAAAGAACATCTTTAAGTATAATTTCATGTGGTGAATTTGTACAAAGTTTAATATCACCCATACCATGTGAATCTAGTTTATTTCCATCCGCTATCATTATGCTACCAAAATTTCCGGTTTTAAAGTTTATGAAATTTTCTTTTGCGAATGCTACATGTCTTGTGCAGCCGGAATCGATAACGAATTTATTTATATTAAGTTCTTGTGCGCTATTAGCAGACATTAAATCGCACGCAGGATAATTTTGTTCGGAGAATTTATAAATGTTTGCTTTTGAATTCGTTGAGGTAGAAAAATTATTTGTACCTATTTCTGCGTCAACATTACCTTTAAAACAGAAGTTGGAAGTATCCCTTACATTACCTTGATTAACTTTGTAATTTCCCGAATTATTTCTGAAAGAGTTTGAATTATTATAAAACTTATTTCGATTCGGATTATTTCTCGAGTTATCATTTTGCATTTTATTCTTTAAATGATAACAATTTTCGCGTACATGGTTGTCTCGTTTGCAAAATGTGCAAAATTTCTTATTTCTAGCATTTTTATTTACTACCTTATATGCTGAGTCGCGTGAGCTCGAAACAGCTTCACGATTCTCAGGTTTATTTATTGCTTTGTAAGCCGAATCTCGCGAATTTGAACTCGCGTCTCTGTTTTCGCATCTATGTTTATATTCATCGATCAATTTATTTTTTACGTAACTTAAAGTTAGATCCGTCACGCTGGCTTCTAACGCGGTAACCATTGGGTCATAAGATCTAGGCAGGGAGCAAAGCAAGAGGGCACATATATGCGAGTCAGGGATTTCCTCGCCAATAGCAAATAATTTTTCTTTGATAGATAAAATATTATTGATATGGGAGATCATGTCTCCCCCCTCATTCAATTTTTGAGAATATAATTTTCTTAAAAGAAAAAGTTTGGAAGAAAGAGTACTTCTTAAATGAACATTTTTCAAAGCCTCCCAGATATCTTTAGCATTTACTAGATGTTTCACATGAATAATCTGAGAATCTTCAATACACAGATTAATAATAGATTTCGCTTTAATATTATCTTTGGTCCATTGGGCAGTGACAGAATCCGGTGGAGGATCTTTGATTACTGAAAACACGTTTTCCTTTTGCAGAAGATTTTCAATCTTAAATGCCCAATTACTATAATTTTGATCGTTAAGCTTTTCAATGAGGGCTATATTACTGGTAGCCATTATATTAATTCGAATCAACATCAATTCAATCGTTATTCAATTATCATATATATTTTCAAAAGACTGTTTATAGTTTAATATTTTCAAATAATAGAATCATAAGCAAGCTCTTTTACTTATATATATAAGAACATCTCAGTACTCATAATCTATAGGGTGAGTTGTGTTTCAGTTAAATTTGATATTTCAATAAAAAGAAAAATATATAAGTTCAGGCCTACCTTGCTAGGAATCTTCTTCGAGCATAACAACTTTCTTCTTCTTTAGGCCTGCGTAGAATTTACTGGAATAATAATATATTATTATTTTATTAGTATGTACTGTAGAATAAATAATATGTGCTCTTCCGTTTTGGGAAAGACGTCTTCTTTAATTACACAAATAAAAAATCACAGCACAATTTACGTAAACACAAAATAAGTAGAATTTAAATGTTTAAATCTTAAAGTTCTTTTAAAAAGAAATATTATCGGAGCTGAGAATTTTGCTTCCGAATTTTACAGTTTTAGGAAAAGGTAAACATCATCTGCTTAGAATCATTTCTGACTGAGAGTAGCTTCGCAGAAAAAATGTGACGTCAAAGAAAGTTTTTTAATGAGTTCTTTTCTTGGTTTCAGGACAAAATTTTCATGCTGCTGCCATCTGGCGTTGTGCTTTGGAAACAAATAAGTTTTTAATGGAGAGAAAGAGTCTTTTCCATCATTTTTAATTAGCAAAAGAAGCACATAACTAATCAAAGATACGTCTTATCATAATGAACATATGTCCAAAATTCGAGATAAATCGGATAATTCTATGTAAAAAGCCATTTATTTAATGAAAGAGTTGTTATCCCCTGTCCTCCCCTTTATACTTAGCCCTTAAACCCTTAAAATTATTCAGGGTTCACCTTATCAGAAAGAACTTATATTTAAAATTTGAAATATATCAGATAATTCTGCATAAAAACCGCTATATCTAATTTGAGGGGGAGATAATTGCCCTTCCCCTCCTTTATAATAAGAAAAAGAACTTATAATTAATCAAAGATAATGCTTATCATAATGAACCTAAGTCCAAAATTTCAAGCAAATCGGATAATTTTGCGTAAAACGCTATTAATTTAGTTTAAGAGAGGTTATCCCCCGTTCGCCCTCGATACTTAACTATGAAACTCCCAAAACCCTTCAGGCACTATATACTATATATAAGCCATATCAGAAAGAACCTATATCCAAAATTTGACATATGTTGGATAAAAACCCATTCATCAAATTTAGATTGGGGGGGGGGGGAGGTAATCGTCCGTTTCCAAAACTAATCAGGCAAGCACCTTTTCAGTATGAACGTAAATCCAAAAATTGAACCAAAACAGTTAATTTAGCATGAAAAATTCATTTACCTAAATTAAGAGCCTTCCCCAGATACCCTTTCATATTTAACCAATGAATCCCCAAAATCACTTGTTTGTCTCTTTTTTTTCCGGTAACTTTTTCCTACTGTCACCTTTTTTCCGGTAACTCTTTTTCCGTGTCCCTTTTTTCCCGCTTTTGTAGTTTATGTCACTTTCTTCCCAGTCACTTTTTTCCATTTACCTATCTGAGTATTAGTGGAGTGAAAAAGATATTCAAATATAACAGCTTTATTTGTAAAAATGCGCCATTTAAAATTGTGACGTCGTTTCTTTTATTTTCAAAAGTTTAAAAAAGTTTTTTTAAATTGTAATACAATAATGGCATCCGTAATAATATGACAAATATTTATCAATGTTATTCTGACAAATGTTTTATTAGATGCAACGTAACACCTACAGTCGTCGTTTGGTCCATCCGATGGCCCGCCTACAACAGTGTGCAAAAACTACCCAACTGAATAAATTGAAATTTAATTTACAAAGTCGTTGCAGAATTTTGTCGAGTCATTTCAAATTTTACAGAAAATCGAATCGAAACTTAAAAAGATATTAATAAAAGTTTTCTTCATTTCATTAAACTTATTATGAGTAATTCAGTGATATCCAACGATAGGTCATGACTCTAGATTGCCATGGTGATGGTATCCTATTTAAGATGGAGTCCTATTATTTAAATATATTGCTGAATTGAGTATAAAGAATCGCAATAAAATTTGTAATCATGCATTTTTTCCTACTAAATGATTTTTAATATATTATTATTTATCGCACTAAATCATAAAAAAGATATATTAAGGCCCCTGTCCTCGCTCGGGGAAACGCTCGCGAGCTAATGCTATTCCTATGTGGAAGCATTTTTCTAGTAACTCTTTCGCTTTTTGACAATTTTGAATAATTTTTTTTGCATTGGATAGCTGAGGTGCATGCCGACTGCGCACCTTTTTTACTTTTTCGATTTTGGTTGCAGCTATTTTTTACAAAGTTAGTTTCACTTTCAAAACCGGTTTCGAAACTGAAAGTGCTTTTTAAAAAAATATCTGCAACCAAAATCGAAAAAGTAAAAAAAGGAGCGCTTTTGGCATGCACCTCAGCTATCCAATGCAAAAAAAATTATTTTTAAATGTCGAAATGCGAAAGAGTTATTAGAAAAATGCTTCCCCATAGGAATAGCATTAGCTCGCGAGCGTTTCCTCGAGCGAGGACAGGGGCCTTAAGAATTACAATAGGCCCTAGCTTATTTAGGCACATGACTAAAAATTTTAACAAGTATCATTTTTAATATTAGGTGTTCACGTCTCTAGTCTTGTGTCCAAGATCTTTGAATCCAGTTCTAGATTGTTCATTAGCATTGCGTTTTCAATGTATCGGTGGGCTGGAATGTTCCCCTTTTCTAGTCCTTGTTTACTCCATATCTTCTTTCTAAAATAATTCAACATCCTCAGAACACTCATCCAAATTACGCTCTTTTGTTTTTTTGGTGTTGAATTATAGTTATTTCTTTGTCTAATGCTTACGTAAGAACTCTCATGACCCCCCCTGTCTCCCCTTTGTCAGCAAAAATAAGCAAACGCTGGACCCTTTCCCCCTTTACTGCTTACGTAATACTTGAACGACCCCATATGAATATTTATAAAACTAGTTATAGCACGAAAATCCCTCATTTGTCATGTTTGACCATCAATTTCGTATTTGTTGATAATTCTAATCGTTCATTTTATTTAAAAATGACTATCCTCTCCCATAATTTCTTAATTGCACTAAAATGCAGCACTTTTTTTTTTTTTTTTTTTTTTTTTTTTTTTTTTTTTTTCACAGCTTATCTTGTTGACGTTTCCTTATTGGTCTCCGAAAATACAAGATTTTCTCTCCTTAATAAACATCGGCAACATTATTATTTCGAGTGATTTGCATAAGTGCCTACCGGCCCAGCGTGGGACGGATTCCTCGCTATTATTTCCGATAAAAGAAGCGTTCATTTGTTTCGGCGGAGAAGCTGAAACACAGCATCGGCTTTCATCTCCCGCTGTCCCTTCCGGGACGCAGCTGTCTCTTTGGCTGCCCTTTTGTGCATGCCACCATACTGCTTGCTGGAGCAACCAAACAGCTGTTTTGATTTCATTTCCATTGTCAGGCACAGAGAGAAGGTATGTTTATGACAAGTGATACTTCTGAAGGGGGGGGGGGAATGATTTAATTACAAATGTATATCTTTTTGGATTTTTTTTTTCCGATTGGGTATTATGAATTTTTAACAATATATTTACACATGTATGAGTCATTCCATACATAATGAGCAAATCAGGTGTGAGTGATATGTCACACATTTTATTGAAAATCATCATATAAGTAGGTCATATTCATTTACGAGGAATTGCAAAGTAATATATTTCAGGCTTGTTTATTTCAGTATAAAAATTTACAAAATCGTGGTTTTGTGTGCATGCTTGAAATTTCAAGCTTGATTGTTAGTATTGGGAACGGAAAGACTGTACTAAAAATTATTTACAATTAGGAATGAACAATAAGTAACAGATTAGCGTAATTTAGTAATTGTGTTTTTTATTGTGTAATTTAAAAATATAAATAAATAATAAAGCATCTTGTTGGAAAAAAGGAATATTTCAATTATTTGTCTCAAGTTCACCTCTTACGGCTTTAAAATTATTTGACGTTATAGCTAATGGTATGTATTTTATGTATCTAAATTTTCATTATTGCCTTTTAATTCCTTAATGAAGAAAAAAAATAGCTAAAACTCTCGATGAAAAAATTCAATATTTCTATCATTTGCTTGTACTCGAAAATAAGCTTTTAAAATCTTTAAGTTCTTTGACATCATAAACAAAAGTACATATTTTAAATATAGAAATTTTTATTCTTGCTATTAGTTTATTTTTGTCACAAAAATATTTTAAATTTGAGTAAAAGTAAAAAGATTCACTTGAACAAATAAATTATATAATAATCCTAAAATCAAACAACAAAAATAGATGGCGGCACATATCTTTTTTCTAATCTAGAAAACTTGCAATATTTTAAGAAACGCGCGTTATTTCAAAGAGGAATAGTCCATAGAATGTCAGGAATATTATTTTTTTGAACCGATTTTTGGTATGTTAGGAATCAAAAGGCAATCTTCAATTTTTTTATATTTTTTTTAGTATATCATGGACTTTTTTATCTTTATGACTGTGCAATATTGTTAATGTCGAATCTTTTCTTTCTTTATTTTTTGCTGATTCATACAGTTCTCAGCAAAAGTTTAGACACTGGTGATATTTAATCTTTAAATAAAATATGCGATTTCTTGCGTTCTTATACAAATTACTATACTTATTTTTAAATATATTTTAAACATTTTAGAACGAAAATAATGATTTTAATGTAAGACATTATGTAATTTAACTATAATAAAAATGAAATTCGCATACTGCAAAAGTTTAGGCACTTTCTTGAATTTTGGCAACTATTCACAGAAGAATGCAAATTTCAAACTTAACACGTCACATGTATGAAGTATCAAAGTGTTTCTATCAATAGTATCCAGTGGCGCAGCCAAGGGAGGGGTTTTGGGGTTAAAACCCCGCCCAGAGCTAAGAAAAATTACTATAATTGCCGCTGATATGAATCAAAACCAAAGTTAATTTTTAAACATTTTAGTGTATATCGGAATTCGCTGCTTTGTTAAATCAAATTTTATTCAACAAAATGATTCAATTATACGGCGTAAATTCTATTTAAAGCTGTGAAAGCGCATATTACATGCATTGGTTAAGTGAAAATTGGTTACTTAAAGGTAGGTTAAAAATGCCCTATTTGTTTTAAGAACCGCCATAAACCGTAAAACATAACTATTATAAGAGCATTCGTGTGTCTGATTTTGCTGGCGCTCCGCGGGAGAGTTCAGGACTCTCGATGTAACTATCGACGTAGAATCATCCGAGGATTGTTGGCAATGATTTTTGAAAAAAGTGTCTGTAACTAACTGAAATGTTAATTAACAACACATCTAGAAAACAGCGGCTCGGATCAAAACAGTGTTGCTACTTTGCGACCTTCTTTAGAAGCGCGCTTGGCAAAATGTCAAGTTTCCAACTGAATTCAATTATAGAAGGCAAATATTAAAAAAAAATAATTCAGATAATAATTCTAAGATAATATCAGAAATTTTGGGATAACAATCGATTATGGATCAATAAGTAATTAATCTATATTGATAAAAATTTTCGATTAGAAATCACTTGAATAGCCATGTTTGCCTATGCTTTTATTTTTAAAAATGAAACGAAAAGTTCCATGTATTTTTTTTTTTTTTTTTTTTTTTTTTTTTTTTTTTTTTTTTTTTTTTTGCTGATTGATTCTATTAACCAGTGATTCAAATAACCGGCGAGAATATTTATCTGAAACTTAAAACCCTTCCCAGAACCGAATTCTGGCTGCGCCACTGAAGTATCAGTTTGTAAAGATGCTGCAAGCTAGAAATATTCAGTCAGATGAAGCAATTGAAGTATGGAATCTTAAATCGAATGAGAATACTGTTGCAGAAATTTCAGCTAATTTGAATCATCCAAAAAAGTCTGTATGTCAAGTATTATCTAAGGGCGACTCTTTCAAAGCAAAACATAGATCTGGAAGCCTTGTCTGACCAGAAAATGAGTTAGTAGAAGGATCCATAAACTGGCATCTACACAAATGATGGTTTCTATAGTCACATTAAAAATAAGTCAGGACATTCTGTGTTAACGAAAACGATTCGTAGATGAATTAAAGAAAGAGAAAAAATAGTTTACACAAAAATGATAAAACAACCAGCTCTGAAATCTCACGACAAATTGTTGAGAATACAGTGGGCTCGCAAACATGTATCATATGGACCCAAGTTCTAAATTGTGATACTAAGTGAAGTAAACAAAGTTCAATTTGGATGGCTCAGATGGTTGAGCATGCTATTGGTACGACTTGCGTAAAGAGCTTTGGACTTTCTTTAGTCATCAACCAGGAGGTGACACTTTACTGATTTGGGCCTTGATGGTTGCCAAACAGCGCAAGGCTACATACATACATTGAAAAACAATTTACAGCCATTTGGTGAACTTTTAACTGGTCCAAAGTATTATTTGAGCAAGAAAATGAGTTAACTCATGTTACATACAAAACAAAAACTTGATTTAACTCTAAAAATATTACTGTTTTTGATTGATCGGCGTGTATCCCTGATCTCAACCCAATCGCGAACATTTGTGGCATCATATCTTATAAGGTTTACGCTAATTTTTGACAATACTTGTCTGACTTTTCTGTTAATCAACTTCGAGCTGCTGTTGAACGTATTTGGTACAAAACAGTAATACAGGATTAAGTATCTTCGATGAAAAGTCACATGTTTTCACTAATTACAAACAATGTAGTTTCAGTTCGATTTCAATTTATGGTTATTTTTCCTATAAATATACAGATTGCCTATACTTTTGCCCCAATATTAAATTTTTTTTTTTTTTTTTGTCATTATATATTACAGAACGTGTACAATTTAAAATATATTGTTTATAATTAAAGGATAAGTCTTAAGTAATATGTGACAGTTGAGTTAAAGTAATTCGTTGCATTTTTCTCAGTACAGATGCGCAATCGATCATTGTCTAAACTTTTATTGAGCACTGTAAGAGGAAATATACATATATATATATATATATATATATATAATACCATTAAAAGTAGACAAAATTCACCAATAAATTTTATCAATAAAACAATAAACCAAAACGAAGAATTTGAATAGAATTGAATTATTAAAAAAAAAAAAAAAAAAAAAAAAAAAAAAAAAAAAAAAAAAAAAATAGTGAAACGAGTATATCTGAATAAATAGATAAATAAAATAAAATGAATGCAAAGGAAATTTGTAGTCCACAGAGCAGAATCGTCAGGCCCCAATTGCTTTGGAACTACAAATGAAGTGTGCGGTTTCATCCACGTATTAGCCATGAAATAGCAAAATAATACGTAATTGGGGCTACCAATATATATATATATATATATATATATATTACAAATTTAATTTTTTTTTTCACCAAAACTAATCTTTATACTATCTTAATTTTCTTATAATAATATTCCGTACTTACTTCAAATTATTAAATTAAAATCTTGTTTCTAGATCTAATCTGTTAATCTTTATGCAGACGATATAAATTCTTAATTTGCCTTAAAAAACATTATTGCAGTATGCGTAAATTTAAAAAGATGGCTCTAAATTAAAAATATTCTTAATTAAACTTTATTTCTTAATATTCCAAATAAAACTCATTCCTTCTATGTTTTTATCAACCCTTTTTAAGAAAGTCTTTTAAATTTATTCCAAAACCATACCTTTCAAAAAACATCATTATTTTATTTTATCTATTTATTTATTTTTCCTCCGTCCTTTAACCTTTGATAGTGTGCATATCAATAAATTCATTTCTTTTCTTTTTCTCTTAAAATTAATCATCTATAAAAATCGTGTGCCTAAGAAATTCTGAGTCGATTATAAATTGGTTAAATAATATTTTTTTTTAAATAAAATTATCGTCTGTGGAAAATAGTCTCGTAGCTGGACAAGAATTCGGTTTACATAAAAGAATGATGGTTTGAGGTTAGAGAATGTTCTAGAATTTTCTTTTTAGATTTAAAAGAGGAAGCTCGAGAGATGGTAAGAGAGAAATGAGAAGAAAGATTCTTGGGAGCTCTCTTGCATGACTTGATGTAGTAAAGCATGGAATATTTTTTGGATGTTTCGGTAAAATATCGTCTGCAACAGGAGCTTTTCCCTCTATTATAGCTACAGTTTAATAAAATGAACTTGCAGCAGCAAAAGAGTGATTATTTTGATCTTCTACATTTATTATTTTTGTTTTTTTCTCGCTGGCCATGACTTCTGTGCGGAGTAAGGGAAACCTGGCGATGATGTTTCTGCCCCCTTAACTTCAAAATGTCACACACACACACACACACACACATATATATATATATATATATATATATATTACAAATTTAAAATTTTTTTCGCCAAAACCAATTTTTATACTATATTAATTTCCTTATACATAATATTCCGTACTTACTTCAACTTATTAAATTAAAATCTTGTTTTAGATCTAATCTGTTAATCTTTATGGAAACGATATAAATTCTTAATTCGCCTTAAAAAACATTTATTCCAGTATGCGTAAATTTAAAAAGATGGCTCTAAATTAAAAATATTCTTAATTAAACTTTATTTCTTAATATTCCAAATAAAACTCATTTTTCTATGTTTTTATCAACCCTTTTTAAGAAAGTCTTGTTAAATTTATTCCAAAACCATACCTTTCAAAAAATATCATTATTTTATTTTATTTATTTATTTATTTTCTCTCATTCAACATTTGATATTGTGCATATCAATAAATTCATTTCTTTTCTTTTTCTTTTAAAATTAATCGTCTATAAAAAATCGTCTGCCTAAGATATTTGAAAATTCTGAGTCGATTATAAATTGGTTAAATAATATTTTTTTTAATAAAATTGTCGTCTGTCGAATATTAATCTCGGCTCTGGGCATGAATTATGTTTACATAAAAGAATGATGGTTTGAGAGTAAAGAATGTTCTAGAATTTTTTTTTAGATTTAAAAGAGAGATTTTAAAGCCTCGAGAGGTGGGGAGAAGGATTCTTGAGTTCTCTCTTCAATGAGTACGGCTGGTTGTAGTAAATAATGGATTTTTTTTTTTTTTTTTTTTTGGGATAATTCGGTAAAAGATCGTCTGCAAAAGGCGCTTTTCTCTCTATTATAACTACAGTTTAATAAAATGAACTTGCAGCAGCCAAGGAGTGATTTATTGGATCTTCTACATTTATTTATTTATTTATTTATTTATTTATTTTCTCGCTGGCCATTATTTCAGTGCAGAGATAGGGAAACCCGGCGATGATGTTTCTGGCCCCTAACTTGAAAATGTCACATATATATATATATATATAAGGTACCCTGGGGTAATAACGCCAGGCGGGGTAATAACGCCAAGTGCTTATATTTTGCATAATTATGAAATAATCAGGTAAATGACACCCATGTGCTCTGCGCAGAAGGTTTTTGAGTCATATAAATCGCAAAAAACAGCTTCAAGTTAATTTGTTTCATTTTTAGGTCTTATTGTTTTTACAAGCAACTAAAATTAAAGCTTGATCTAAAATTTGCGAGATAAGGTTTTTGATCTGAAGACTGTATTTTTTATCCAGAAATACTTTGCTTATTACATAAATTTGTAGTATATTTCATGTACTTTCAAATTGTTGTAAAAGATTTTGAATATCTTCTCGAGATAATTTGTAGTTTAGGATTTACTGCGCAATAAGTATCTCGGGGTAATAACGCCAGAGATTGGCGTTATTACCCCGGTTGATTCCCAACAGTGACCGAACTATATCCGAAGGGGGTTTATATATTAATATGGGACAGCATTATCATCATTGTTGAAATGGTAAGATTAAGGGGGGGGGGGGGTGCCCAATACTTAAAAATAATCTCTCTATTTTACTTTTTATTATATTATTATTTTTTTTTTCTACTAATGTAAAAAATAATTTTTAACTCTTGTAAATAAAACTATAGCAAAATGTTTTCGAGATTCAAATTCGAACATCTTCAAAATTAGGTTTCTATGAAATTTCCACTAGATTGTTCAATTGAGTTCGAAATTTTAACTGTCCGCTTTCTCAGCGTTCAGTTTTTCAAAACTTTATAAATTTAACCTTTAACTGATGTGACAGAAATTGTAACGTATGAATGTGATGCGGTTTGTGAGACCACAAAATTGAAAGATGAATAAAAGGCGGGAATAACTCATAGGATTGTGTTTTTGTACTAAACTTTTTATACAAGAGTATTATACTTAATATTCACCTATTTAGTCTCTGGTGATAGTACTAAAATTCCAAATGAAACAAAATTTCGGTAGTGTTTGGAGTTAAACTGAAAATTACAAGTTAAAAAAAATTAAAAGAAAAATAGTGGTCTACGAGATCGTAACATTAGTTAAAGGTTAAAATGCGATCCATGATTAAAAATCATAGAATACTGTTCCTGCGCTAAACTTTTTATACAGAATTAATTCTAATTAAATTTAATCTATTCAAATATTTCTAATAATATTACGAGAACTCCAAACGAAAGAGAATTTCAGTTGTAGATATAGTTAAACTAGAAAATACAAGTTAAACGCTATTTTATTTTATTTTATTTTATTTTATTTTATTTTATTTTATTTTTTTTTTTGGCGGGGGGGGGGGGGGGTACATTGTTCAGGCAGATTGCTAACAACAGTTAAAGGTTAATTTTGTTGCTAATATAGAGATAATGATTTATAACCATATGAATTATGTATAAAATTGAATAAGAGATCTCTTTGGGATAATATTTTTTAATCAAAAATTTTATTCAATTTATTAAAAATTTATTAAGGCATGCTCTTTAAAACGTCGACAATTTAACTGTAGGTTTGGAGAACCCGCATTAGTGTGGAGTTATGGGTTAAAAATTATTTACCAGATTATTGTAATAGTATTAACCCTTAACTGCTGTGACAAAAATTGTCGCATAACTTACTGTGAGCGGCCTGTCAGACCGCTTAATCTAACGATGAATAAAATGTTAAATTAACTTTTAGAATATTATTTTTGTATTGAACCTTATATACAGGACTATTATAAATAAAATTCAGCTATTCAAAAGTTTCTAGAGATAGTAATAGGACTCCAAGAGAAACAAAATTTTCCCGGTATCTATAGTTAAACTAAAAATTGCAAGTTAAACATTGAAACTTGAAAAACTCGGCGGTATGTGAGACTCTAACAGCAGTTAAGGTTTAACAAAAATATTTATTACATATAACTCTAGTTATTATAAAACTTCACATGATTAAAATTGTCAGGTTCTGATAGCACCTGTGCTAAAGAATGGAATTTCTACTATTTCTCTATTTCAATATTTCGTATTGTATGGTTGTGTACAGAATTTCCAAGGTGACATTCCTTCTTTGTGGAAAGGGGAATTGCCAGATAATCCTATGCAGGTGGTGTGTTGAAGGAAGAGAAGATTGCTGACAGGCATGTCCATCTGTCAGTGAGGTATGCGGATGATCAGGGGATAAGCAACATGTCACTAGGCAAGAAAGGAGTGGGGGAATGTGCCCAATGAGGGAGCTCCAAAGGGGGTTGGCATGTGTGTGACCCCGTGAGTTGAGAAGGGCAAGTTGGTCTCAGATGAAGCCAGTCCGTTCCTGGGTCTCGTACCTAGAAGGTGTATGCCAGAGGTTCTGGTAAAGCGTGCTCTGTGTTGTAGAGCGTAAGGCAGTGCGTTTTCTGGTGAGCAAAGGACACAGACGTCCTAGTGTTTAGTGCTCTGGGCTAAGAAGTGCAGGCCTAGTATACTTGTGTTGGGAGACTCAAGGTTGAGCTCCGATAAAGTGAATTTAACGTGTATTGAGTGTGAGGTGGAAAGTGTAATTGGAATAGTACACAACCAATCTTTATGGTATCTAATTTAATGTTGAACCGGATCACCTATATCCGAGTTGTAGTTGTATATATTTGTAAATAGCGTATTTTGTGTGTACATATATTCTTAATAAACTGATAATTCGGTTACTAGCGTAAGTCTTCATTTACACTAAACTCACTGTGGGTGACCGATATCACCTAGTAATATCGGTGGTGGCAGCTATATCTACCACGGACATTCTTCAAAGTTGCGTGGACTGAGAGGAACGTCCGACAAATTGTTGGCAGCGTCGGGATAGAATCGCCTGAAACCAGTGACCAGCGAGCCGTGTTGCAGTCTGTTAATGCCGGAGTATCCAGTGGAATTCTTGCGTGTTAGTGCCAGATCGTGCTAAAATGTCGTGCCGTATCGTCGAGTGTGTGTTAAGGGTCATTTAGAATATCCCCTCGAATCCACATTCAATTCACATCGATTCCATCATTGTATTTCTGAGCTGTTTAGAATGTGCAGATCCGGTTTCAACCTAGGGCATTTTTCACCCCTGCTATCTCCTAGGGCACTAATCCAGCATGTACCCATGATTCCTTTCGGGTGTACAAAGCAAGTGTCCGTTCAAATTTCTCCGCCCATTTCTCGCGCGCTAATCTGTTTAGGAGAACTGGCAAATTTTTTCCAATGGGCTTTGTTGAAAGATAAACCTAGTATAGTATGTTGGTTAAAACCAAATTTTTTAATTGTTAGGTTTTAAATTGTGCATTTTTTTGCTATTTTCTCTCTTGTGGAGTTTCTTAATGATCTTTTTTGAATTAGTTAATAAAGAACAGTTATAAACATGTAAAGATCAGTTGCTTTGTATTTTTATACAATTGATAATTAGATAATTAAACTAAATTATACTTACAATTAAATAAACAAAATTAAATTAAAATTAACATGAATAAAATGTAATAATTTTTATTGCATAAAATTTTATCTCAAATAAATTTTCAATAATTAAGATACTTTTAAAAGTTACTCAAGCTTTTAAAAAATAATTACATGAACATTTATTAAAATACAATGTATCCTAAACTTACACTAAATACAATTTTATATTACTGTTGAAAAATATTAGTAAATTTTACTAATTTCATACTTAAATTATCATTTTTTAAAAATCTTATCTTCATATATAAAAATTGCAATTAATTTACTATTCTTTTTACTAATTACCCATTCATTTGTAATTATAAAGTAGTGGAAGGTTAGCATAATTATTTTTCCCTCTCCCTATATTATTATTAGTATTTAAATATATAATTGATAAGGATTTTAAATATACATAATTAATTAATATTAATATTTAAATATACATAGATAATATTCATATTTAAATGTGAATGATCCATATTAAGTAATATTATTATTTAAATATCTATAATTAATATTAATTAATATTTTTTAAAATGTGCATAATTTAAATTAATTAATATATTAAATAAATATGTATAATTTATATTAAACTAATTTATATTGTACAGTACATCCATCATACTACAATCAAAATTTTTTGTCGCTCTGTAAATGAATGATAACCATTATGCATATCATATTCTACAGTAAGCATCTTGTAATAAATCACAATAATATATATCTATGTCATTATGTTTGAAATAGCGTAGCATTATAAAATATGCTTCAAATCATTTTTTTTTTCACATAGCCATTAATTGAATTTTTATAGTAGTGATTGTGTAAATTAATGATACATGTTTTGACATCAGTATTCAGCGCTTTTTTTTTTTTTTTTTTTTTTTTTTTTTTTTTTTTTTTTAATCGAAGTCTGATGATTTGAAAGACCAAAAAATTTTGTGTCATCAGAACCTGATGATAAAAGTACATTACATAAAAGTGTTAGTAACATTTAAAAAAGTTTTTCGTTAAAATATTTCTTTTAAATACAATAAAAATCATGTTTCTAACACTTTTTGAAACTTTCGGAATTTTAAAGTTTTTATTATATTTAACTGAATACTGGTGTTTTATGAATATATTATTGCTAAAATATTTCTTCTTACATAGAAATAAGTATTAATTCTAAATACTCTTTCAAGACAATGTTTCGCGATTTTCATGTCCATGAAAATTCCTTTAAAAAAATTTATAAATTTGTAATATTATACCTATTAGAGGACTTGAATAAAAACTGAGCTCAGACAGAGACCATCTTATTTTTATTATACACCGTACTATGCAGAAACCATGGTTAGTGCATTTTTTAAATGGATATAAATTTCATTTTTGAAATAGTGTAACATCATTTAAATTTACCACAAAAGGTTTTTCTCCCATTGTCGCAATAATTCTGCACACTTCATTTTCGCTAAGAAACATGCTTTAGTTAATTTCAATAACATAAATGGAAATTTGAGTTTACATTAATTGCAGCACAGACTGACAAATTGATTTTATAAACACTCTTTTCAAATGTATTAGAAAGTATTAAATTACTTTCATTTTTCAGTAGGGTCCTGTAGGTAGACTGGCTTTTTGTGTCAATAAAAATTGTTTACTTCGCTTCAATGTTACATTAAAAGTTTTGCAGTTGCTTTGAAAAGTTTTCAGCAATATCGAAAGATTTTTAGATATCTTATTAGAGTTTCATCTTTGTTTTAATCGAAAGGAGAATTGATTTAGAGATGAATTTATAAATTCACGTCACCACAAACCCATTCATATAGAATTACTTAATACTCAAATTAACCTTGCTTGAAAATATATTTTGACCTTTTGTCCGTAAAAAAAAAAAAAAAAAAAAAAAAAAAAAAAAAAAAAAAAACAGCTGCAAGAAAATGAGAGATAAATTAATAATTAAAAAAAATACCAGCAAAAAATCGCATCAATTTTGATAATATTTTTTATCATTAATGAATGAACTGCAACAATATTTATGAAAGTGCAATCTTGAGGCTGCAACACAAATCATAAGATTCTATAAAAAATATATTTATTTAAAAATATATCCTTCTCTTTATTTATTTATTATTATTTTAAGATGAATAACATAATAAATGTGTATATTATTCTCTCCTTATAAATTAGCAAAAAATCACATCTAATGTCAAAAAAAACATATAACTATTAGCTATATAAAAGCTTGTAAAACTACTAATAAAAGATTACGATAATTTATGCTAATTTTATAAGAGAATGAAATAAAGCATAGTTCAATGAAAATAAAATACCACTATAATTTAAATAGAATAGCGATATGTTATTAGTAGTAAGCAAAGCTCAAAAAATACAAGTTTGTATTTTAATCAATGAAAAGAAAAAAAAGTCTTCGGGGAAAAAAAAAAAAAAAAAAAAAAAACTATTACACAAAACTAAGACAAATTAATTATTACGGAAAACTAATACAAAATTAAATATTGCAAATAAAGTACAAGTTAGCATTTTCAGACATAAAGTGCGTATGGTTGTAATACAAGTTAAAAAAGTATACATATCCACTCTTTTAATTATTTTAGCTATCCTTATATTTTAAAGTCAATTGCAAAAAATTTTCGAAGGTAGCATGAAAATATATAAACCTCATAGTATCGATAATCAATTTAAATGGGTTACATTTTAAAAACAGTGTTATATTTTTCATGACATAATTAGCGACATAATTATCATTGCAAAATTAATTTTAAAACTGAAGATTGTATAACTTTAAATTCGAAGAACTGTTTCATATATTCAGATATTACAACAAATCGCCGCATGCCAAAACAGTTTCATAATAATGTATCGTACAGGTATTAAAACAAGTGGCCGCGTACCAATTCCTGCACATTATGTGTTGGTCATACCGAAACTGCACCCTACGAGGCCAAAAGTAAACAAGCAGACGATATTCTTTAACAGAGACCTGCGCACGAAAACTTGCGCGAAGGAATTTTAATGCTGCTTTATGCTTGGGTTTGTAAATGGGTACAAAATTAAAGCAGGAATGATAGCGGAGCAGCTCCACTTCGTGTGAATCCGGTTTCATCCCTCTCGACATTCTAAATGAGGCTTAAGTATCGTGCCGGATCGTCGAGTGTATGCTAAAGTGTCGTGCCGTATCGTCGAGTGTGTGCTAAAGTATTGTGCCTGTGCCGTATCAGTATTAGAAAGAACTAAACTGTTGTGCCATATTACCACTACATCGTGGAGATACCTGTGAATAGAAGAGTACCCCAGCAAATAAAGTATAAGGTAAGATGTTTTGATCATGTCCTTCTACTGACATCTCGAACCAAAATTTGTTGTTGTATAAATAATAGTAATTTAAGTAAATTGTCTATATTATTTATGTGTTTTATCAATACTTTCTACCTATGAAGTGTTCATAACCATATTTAAGGAAAGGTCATAATAACTTGAGCTAGAATTGGCTTTCTCTAGATATTTTCTTTACTAATTGTGTTAATATAGTTGAAAGGAATAATAAACTTTATTTAAATTTAAATTATTGTTAAAGTAATATTTAAATAAAGCAACATTTTTTAAGTTTGAAGAGTGTATAATAACATTTGCTTAGAATTTTAATTGGCCAATAGTAGTGAGAAAAAAAAAAAAAAAAAAAAAAAAAAAAGGCTCAAAAGAGAGCCATAGTGAGAAAAAATAAAAGTGAAGATTTTCAGTATATTTGTTTTAAGTGTAAGAACCAGTATTGAGTTCGGAAATATTTAAGTGTGGATAATTGTAGAAATTTATATATGCATGTTTTACAATTTTTCTTTATGTGGATTTTCTTGATTGACAGCAATACTTCTATTCAATTTCAACGTATCAGTATTATTATGTAAATTGTATGTTATTATCTAAGTGTATAAATTGAAATCTGTACTGCATAGTAATCAAATCGAATTATTGTTTTACCTTTTGTTTTATTGGAAGTATATTGTGTGATATCAATGGTTGAGGAAAATTAGAGTATTCAGTAGGTTAATTAGAAATGAAATGCATGGATTATCTGAAAGGGTATTAATTAGTATAATAAGTGGAGATGTATCTGTACTAAGTTAGAAAATTAGGAAATATTAATTTGGTAGGTTTTAACTATTCTTGTGGGGTGGTAATAACAATCGGTGAAGGTATGGCTTTCTTATTGAAACTAAAAAAGGTAGATCTTCAAAAGGTAGCCGAAGAATTGGGTGTTGAATTCGCGGAAGATGATACCAGAATTCAGCTTAAGAAAAAGATAATGGACAGTGATGAGTATGACGAGGAGGTTATTAAGGAATTATCTGACGCTATTGTTGCAGAACGATTAGAACAGGAAAAATTAGAACGCGAAAAGTTAGAAAAACAGGAAAAATTAGAACGCGAAAAGTTAGAAAAACAGGAAAGGTTAGAGCGTGAAGAAAAACAGGAAAAATTAGAGCGCGAAAGAATGGAACATGAATTAGAAATGGAAAGGCTAAGAGTTCAAGGATCGGCAAATAATTTAAATGGGTCTAGGGAATCTAGTAATGAAAGTAACATTGAAAAATTGATCAAAAGTGTTAAAACTCTATCTATCAAAGTACCGGAAGGGACTGAGGGATGGAATTTATTTTTCAATAGTTTAGAAAGGGCATTCAAAACTAAAAATGTACCGGAAAACCAGCAGGCCGAAATTCTGCTAAATATGTTAGGAGATAAGACAGATAATTTGTTAATTTATACCACTACGGAACAAATGGAGAATTATGAGGAGTTAAAGGAGTTAGTTCTAAGGGAACATGAGCGGACACCGAAGGCGTGTTTGGAAAATTTTAAGAAGGCTAGGAGAAACCAGAACGAAACTCATGTATTATTTGTACCGCGTTTAATAGCGACGTGGGAAAATTATTGTAAGATTAGAGGTGCCGACTCTTATGAAAAGGTCAACCAGTTAATAGTTACTGATAAATTAGTAAGTACGTTAGATGAGCATACTGGGTCATATATTGGGTTAGCTCACCAAGGTAAATGGTTAGAAACTTCTAAAATTGCTAAAGAGTGTGACAATTATTTTGACGCTAAACATAAGTCTTACGCCGTTACGTATAAAAGTTTTAAAGGTAAAGATAGGCATGTAAACAATGAAAAAATGAGACCGAGGGAGGATAGCAAAGTTAGTAATAATTGGAGGCAAAACGGGAGTAATGAGACTAGTTCTTTTTCGGATAGGAAAATAGATTTTAAGAAACCTAGTGATGCTTCAGCGCCTAAATGCTTTAAATGTGGTTTGAGAGGTCATTACCAACGTTTCTGTAATAAAGTGAGTATTGAGGGATATAATGGTAATAAAGGGCGAAATCCGAAAGCGGGTGTGCATAAGATTGTGGTAAAAGAAAACAAAGAGTTACCTAATGGAGCTATTGTGGCGAGAATATCGGCAAAGGTCGAACAGAGAACTAATGTTATTGGTGAGAAATTAAATAAACTTGAGAAAATTGAAGTTAGTGTAAATGGGCAAAAAGCAAAGGGATTGGTTGATTCTGGATGTGAAATTAGTGTCGTTCATAAAGATTTGGTACCGGAAGAGAAATTAAAAGGAGCGGGTGGTATTTATTTACAAGGGTTATTCGGTGAAGCAGTTAAATCGCCGTTGGATAAATTACCGTTAGCTATTCCGCAATTCGGACAAAGTAATATAATTCATCAGGAAGTACTTTGCGCAGTGACTGATACTATTAATGAGCAAGTAATTTTACATCCCGAAGTGATTAATGAGTTGTCAGGTATCAACCGCGAGGAGCCATTGCTAGAGACCCAAGAGTTAGAAAATTCGGAAATTATTGATAACTTGAACGAAAAGGAAGGTATGAATAACGATAATTGTAATGTTTACGCAATAGAAGCGCGGTCGGAAAATGTACAAACTCAGAATACGGAAAAAACGGAAGTGGAAAAAGGTAATAAAGCCATTGTTATTAATTCAGATATGTTTAAGAAATCCCAATTAGAATGTAAAGAGTTAGAGAAAGCTTGGGAATTAGCTAAAATGGATAAGGGGGATTATTATATTGTAAATGGTTTATTGTATCATAAAGAGAAATTGTTAGGCGAAATTATAGCGCAATTAGTAGTACCCAAAGTAAGAAGGGAAGAAATCTTAAAATTAGCGCATAGTTCGGTATTTGGAGGGCATCATGCAGCTAAGAAAACTTTACAGAGAATCAGGTATTCATTTTATTGGGAGGGGATGGCGAAAGAAACTAAACAATTTTTTGAGTCATGTTTAGAGTGCCAATTGACTACACTGTAAAAAAAATTTCCGTTAAAAAACGGAAATAGTACTGGTAATCTAGACGCCAGTACTACTTCCGTTTTTTAACGGAAAAAAATTTCTGTAAATTCCAGAAATAGTTCCCTTTTTTTTTTTAATTTTTTCCTTATGTAAAAATTTTCTTTTGAAAAATTAGAGAATTTTTCAAGGACTAACTAACATCTTTGCGATTTTTATTCTTTACTTTTCAAAGACACGTTATATACAATTAATTTAAACAACAGTGAAGAATTGTTACATACCTTCCATGGGGTTCGAACCCGGGGCCTCTTGTGTCGTGGCTTGCAGTGTAATACCATTACACCAGAATTATTCAAACAACCCTTTCAAATATCTAGTTATTTCGGATACATTTCGTAAAGTAGAGATAAGATTTTGAACGCAGGGTTTTTTTTTTTTTTTTTTTTTTTTTTTTTTTTTTGTACATATAGTATTTCTATTGAATGAATAATTCTAAATGTTTTACAGATTTTCTTTGCATAATTTCGAATATTTAGCTTATTAATTTTGGCTTTATATATATAAAAATTAGTTTTTAAAATATTACATGCATGAAAGAATTTATTAAGAGTTTTGTTTCCTTCTTTTTTGGAAAAAGTTTTAAAATTCTATCGTAATATTATTGATATTTATTTATTTATTTAAAAAAATACTAACATGCTAAAAGAAAGAAAAAAAATGTCCATTTTAACAAATTATTTTATGACGATCGAAGGTAAACTCAATAAAGATAATTACAATGGGTTATAGAAAAAAAAAAAATCAGTTATTGATTTTTTATAACATATGTAATCCCCAAAATTACCTTTCTTAATTTCCATAATTTCTTTCCATAGTTTCGATTTTCTTTCCATAATTTCGAATATTTAGCTTGTATAAAATATTGTATATGTATAAAAATTAGTCTTTAAAATATTACATGCATGAAAGAATTTATTAAAAATTTTGTTTCCTTCTTTTTTGGAAAAGTTATAAAATTCTGTTGTAATATTATTGATATTTATTTATTTTAAAAAATACTAACATACTAAAAGAAAGAAAAAAAAACCGTGCATTTTAACAAATTATTTTATGACGATCAAAGGTAAACTCAATAAAGATAATTACAGTGGGTTATAAAATAAATTTCAGTTACTGATTTTTTATAACTTACGTAATCGCCAAAATTATAAGAATTTCGGTAATATATTTCGATATATTTTTAATTTTATGTGCGAACTTCTTAATTTGAATAAATTAATATATATATATATATATTAAAATTAAAAGAAGAATTTTTTCCATTTTTTTCAAAATATCCAACGCACTTAATATATATATATATATGATAAAAATACATTAAAAATTATTTTAAAATCACAATCAACTTTCCCTTTCAGCTATTTCAAACTTAAAAAGAATTAATAATTTTTTTATTATTTTTTTATCATTATTTTCTTAATATTTAAAAAATACGTTAGCTTTTTATTATTAAAACAGTATGAAATTGATAAATAGTCTAGCAAATTGTTTAAAAAACATCAACTCAGTATAAGATCTTTAATTTTGCTGGTAGATGGCACCATCAAACTCTACTGTTTTCGGAAAATTGACAAAAATAAGAGAACACTTCCGTTATTTAACGGGATTAGTGACTCCAAAATGTCAAATACGGAAATTCTTCCGTTGTTTTTCGGAAAAATGAGACTATTCCGTAATTTTGGGAGAAAAGTTTGTGTATATTAACGGATATTTTTTACAGTGTAGAGGGGTTAAAGTAAATGATAGAGCTCCTATTTCCCCAGTGTCGCGGAACTCCCATTTCAGGTAGTTAATGTTGATTTAATTGGGCCTATTGATCCTAAGAGTTCCCAAGGGCACCAGTATATACTAACCTTAAATGATCAGCATACCAGGTGGGAGGATGCGATCCCTTTAAAAAGTTTAAGTGCTAAAACCGCGTGTGATGCGTTACTTCAAATATTTATGAGGACAGGAATTCCGAATATAATTGCCTGCGATAATGGAACCAATTTCACTGCCTACTTAACGAAAGAATTTGAGAAAAGGTTAGGTGCTAGTCCAAGATTTTCGACCCCACAGTATCCACAGTCTAACGGGCTTGTGGAACGATTTAATCAGACCCTTAAACGTATGTTACATCATACTATTAGAGAAGAAGGAAAAAAGTGGCATGAACAAATACCATTTGTTTTATGGGCGTATAGGGAAGTCCCAAATTCTACGACGGGAATCGCACCTTTCCAATTATTATATGGTAGAGCGCCGGAGGGTCCTTTATCGATTCTCAAGTCATCCTGGGCAGGAGAAAATAAGGGGGCGCAGTTAGATACTACGCCGATTCATGAGTATCTGAATAAACTTAGGGGACGGTTAGGAAGAGCCGCAAATGAGGCAAAATTATCGTCTGAGGTGCAACAAAATAGAATGGCGTATCATTATAACTTAAGGTCAAAAGAAAAAACGTTTGAAGTAGGCGATAAAGTAATATTGTTAATCCCCGATTCAACTAATAAGTTATATTCTAGGTGGCAAGGGCCGGCAACCATAGTCGAAAAACGAAACCAGCATTCGTTTATAGTTGAGTTAGCCGACGGGAGTAGGAAGCATGTGCACCAAAATAAAATAAGAGAATTTATTGCTAAATGTAATATAGTTAATATTGTTTTTGAGGGTGATGAGGAATTTGGAGAAGTTGGGGAAATTCCTATTTTGAACCGGGATCAGGAAATAGAACGAGATATAGAAAGGTTCGAAATAAAAGGGTTATCTAATAGTCAAGTCAAAGATATAAAGTCTATTTTGAGGGACAATAAAGAAGTGTTTATGGGTCCTGTACGACCAGCGGATGTAGGAGAACACCGTATTGATCTTAAACCGGGGGTGGAAAGGAAAAAGCCAAAGTTATATAGTGTGCCGGTAGCTTATAAAGAGGAAGTAGATAGGCAGATTCAGGAGTTATTAGAATTAAATCTAATCGATGTGTCAAATGCTGAAATTAGTCATCCAATTGTTTGCGTGGCGAAAAAAGACGCAACTGTTAGACTTTGTATAGACTATAGAGCGTTAAATTCGGTAACTCAGGTGCCAACCTTTCCGATGAAAGATTCACAAGAAATCATGTATACCGCAGGGATGGCTAAATATTTATCATCGATTGATTTATTGAGAGGTTATTGGCAGATTAAAATGGCAGAGGAGTGTAAACATTTGACAGCTTTTACAACGCATAATGGAACTTATCAGTGGCGTACCATGCCTTTTGGATTATCAGGGGCGGCTGCCACGTTTCAGAAAGATATGAATGAGGTTCTTCAAGGTCATCGGAGGTATGCGGAAGCATATATTGATGATGTCATCATTTTCTCCGACACCTGGGAAGAGCATTGTGAGCATGTTAGGGCTGTCATTGAAGAACTTAAAAATAGAAATTTTACGATTAGACTAGACAAATGTAAATTTGGAGAGAAATTGACTAAGTTTTTAGGTCATGTAATTGGAGGTGGAACGCATGCATCTGATGAGAAGAAAATAGGAGCAATAAGGGATCTAAAGAGACCAAAAACTAAAAAGGAAGTTAGATCTGTTTTGGGATTAATGGGATTTTACCGATCTTATATTCCAAATTATGCCGAAATTGCTATACCTTTAACCGAATTGACTAAAGGGAAGGTTAAAAATACTGTACCATGGGATGAAAGGGCAGAAAAAGCATTTAATACTCTTAAAGATGAGTTATGTAAAGTGACGAGTTTGGCTACACCTATCGTAGGCCGGGAATATCAGCTCCACGCAGATGCTTCCGACCTGGCAGTAGGATGTTGCCTTACTCAAAAAGATGAAAAGGGTCAGTATAAACCGATAGCTTTTGCCAGTCAGAAATTGTCAGGGGCTCAGCTTGCTTGGCCGAGTATAGAGAAAGAGGCTTGGAGTGTTCTCTTTGGGTTGCGAAAGTTTGAAAAATGGACCTATGGATCTCAAATTGAGATCATTACGGATCATAATCCATTAAAATTTATCACTGAAACAACCCCAAGATCACCCAAACTCACTAGATGGGCTCTTGCCTTGCGACGCTGGAACTTGAGTATTTCTCATCGTCCAGGAGCTCAACATTTGAATGCTGACGCAATTTCTAGGCTACATAGAAAGAGCTGGGAAGAACAACCAGTTGTTAGCCCATCAACATCAAAGACCCAGTAGTGGACAATCTTAAAGGGATGTCGTCACACATTTAATTTTTTTGTGTATGTGTAAATATTTTTGAATTTTTGTGTTTATAATAGTATTAGTACGTGTATTGTTTTTGTAATATTAATATTGGTACAAGGTTCAGTAGAGATGTCAGTAGATAGTGTTCAGACACCTGGAAATACCTAAGTAATAAGCATAATGAAGAAACCTGTAAAGAGACTATTGAACTGTTCTGCGATATTACTATATGTTTGGGGAAAATTAGCCCCTAAAAGGCATATTTTCCGCTAAGGTGGGGGGTGTCAGGTTCTGATAGTACCTGTGCTAAAGAATGGAATTTCTACTATTTCTCTGTTTCAATATTTCGTATTGTATGGTTGTGTACAGAATTTCCAAGGTAACATTCCTTCTTTGTGGAAAGGGGAATTGCCAGATAATCCTATGCAGGTGGTGTGTTGAAGGAAGAGAAGATTGCTGACAGGCATGTCCATCTGTCAGTGAGGTATGCGGATGATCAGGGGATAAGCAACATGTCACTAGGCAAGAAAGGAGTGGGGGAATGTGCCCAATGAGGGAGCTCCAAAGGGGGGTTGGCATGTGTGTGACCCCGTGAGTTGAGAAGGGCAAGTTGGTCTCAGATGAAGTCAGTCCGTTCCTGGGTCTCGTACCTAGAAGGTGTATGCCAGAGGTTCTGGTAAAGCGTGCTCTGTAGAGCGTAAGGCAGTGCGTTTTCTGGTGAGCAAAGGACACAGACGTCCTAGTGTTTAGTGCTCTGGGCTAAGAAGTGCAGGCCTAGTATACTTGTGTTGGGAGACTCAAGGTTGAGCTCCGATAAAGTGAATTTAACGTGTATTGAGTGTGAGGTGGAAAGTGTAATTGGAATAGTACACAGCCAATCTTTATGGTATCTAATTTAATGTTGAACCGGATCACCTATATCCGAGTTGTAATTGTATATATTTGTAAATAGCGTATTTAGTGTGTACATATATTCTTAATAAACTGATAATTCAGTTACCTGACGGCATAAGTCTTCATTTACACAAACCTCACAGTGGGTGACCTATATCACCTAGTAATATCGGTGGTGGCAGCTATATCTACCACGGACATTCTTCAAAGTTGCGTGGACTGAGAGGAACGTCCGACAAAAATATTACATTATTAATGGTTAAAACAATGCAATGTTTCTTATAATCATATTTAAGCGGGACTTTTTAAGCAAAGAGAGACACAGGGTGTTATATTCTGTTGAAGCTCCCCCTCACTCCTTTTTCTTTCACTTTCACAAAAAAATCAATATTTTCTATCGCATAGAATACATACATGGGAATATAAATACTGATTCAAATAATACGTGCAATGTTTCTAATAATTCTATTTAAATGGTCATTTTTAAGCAAAACGTAGCTTAGAATCTGATATTCTTTCGCCTCCTCCCCCCGCCACCACCACAGCTTTCTTTTTCTTTCAGAGTCACAAAAAAATTGTACATTTTCAATAGCTTAGATTGCAATTCGTCAATTTCTAGAACTGTAGAGTTTGTATTTTTAGAATTGGGCAATCTACATGCCATTATTCCATCTTATTTTACAGTTTTGTTTTCATGGCGTTATTACCCATATAGGTGGGTATTAACGCCAAATAGCATTGGTCAAGAAAAAACGCCATTACATTTTATGAATACATATCTGTTAAATTACTTTATTTTATATAGATAGTCAATGAGTTGCTGTATCAGATCCTATATTTGTTTGAAAAATACAATCTAAAACTAAGCCGTGAAAATTGGTAGAACCTTATCGTGGCGTTATTACCCCAGGGTACCTTATATATATTACGATGAAGGAAATAAATGAACACTTTCAAACTTAGAGAGTTCGATTTTCATAGATAATACAACATCAGGCATCAATTTCACAGATGTTTTTTAATTCCTTTGATTTTTATAGCGTTTTTAGTTTTTTTTAATTAAAAATGTTCAATATTTACAACCAATTTAAGGTTAATCATGATATTGCCAATTTATTATTACTCAATAAATATGAAGATAGCTTTTCAGAGATTACAATATTATAAAATAAATTCATTTTTGTTTTCAAGATATAGAACTTCAAACTTGCAACTTTCGACGATTGCACGCATGCCGTTCTTTATCACAAGTTTTTTAAATGTTCAAAACACCTAAAATAATTTATTTTTCGTGAAGATATTTGGCAGAGCTACATTTGAATATGAATTGAATGCGTGTGTCAAATTTTATTAAAATCAGCTCCTATGCAGTCACGGCTTTTTATACATTTTTACTCATTTTACGTGGAATGACCCGTATGCAAAATATTATGAAACTCGTGACAATGTCGTAGTCAATTTGGGGATCACCAGAGTGTTTGATTCCAATCCCCCCACCCCCTCCTTCAGAAATTTTTGTCGGGTTGACTACAAATACGCTCTCGGAGCTAATTCACTCATACCCATTCGCTAATGCTACTCCTACGGAAGAATTTTTCTAATATATATCTTTTGCATTTCAATATATATTTTTCATTTCATTTAAAAACTTTGACCGATTTTATTTTATTTTATTTAAGGGTGTATTCGAAAAAACGCTTTTCTACTTTCAACAGCTCGAAATTTTCCGATACAATTTCAGGCACATTTTTAAAAGTAGAAACATGAAACTTGTTGAGGTGATTCTTGAAGACACGTATGAGGTGCCGTGTAATGTCTTTTTAGGTTCAATTCATTAGAATTTGAGTTATAAACAATTACCTTATCAGTATGACCCTTTTTTTCGTTCCCAAATCTCCTGCTTGGGAAAAATCGGTTCGAAATGCTGTGTTTGATTGCTTTTTTTGCAATATTTTCTGCATCTATCAAAGAATCAACAATCACGGCACCTCGTGTACTTTCGAAATAAGAGATTTTGAAAGTTTGGTGTATTTGAGAGCAAAAATGAATTAAAAAATAAATCGGAATATAAGCAGTTTGAATCGAATTACACCCTTAAACTAGTTTTGGAAATGATAGTATCCGGATAAAAACTACTTGGATCTGCCAATCCCAAAAATTTTATATTTTATACATGTTAATCTTCAGAATTCGCTACCACAGTTAACAAAAATAAATGTCAATCTATGATCATCATGAAAATTCTAAAGATATGAAATTCCGCGCATTAGTTCTTGAGATATGACTATGTAAATGCTGCAAATACAGCATACAGGACCTGTTGGATGATTTACAAGGAAACCTAACCAGCAAGAACTTATGTCAACGTCTAACTAAAATTAAATTGTGGTGAAAAACTGAGTATTAGTTTTTAAGATAGAGCTATTCTGGAAAACGCAAAAAAGCAGCAAATCAGCACCACCTGCTGAGCCATTTACACCAAAACATAATCAGCACCAATTTTTATTAGGTATCGTGAAAATGTTCGCGACTTTGTGGAAAATTCGTACATTTGTTCTTGTGATAGTGCTATTGCGTAAATCGCGAAAAATTCAGTATAGTAGCGCCACCAGCATGGCAATGTACACCAAAACATAACAGCACCATCTCATATTAAGACTAACTCAATCTGAAGTTTGATGAAAATCCGGTCATTTTTTTTATGAGGACGCTTTCATTTTGTGAAAGGTGAAGGTACATTTATAATTTACAATTCATTTTGATAACCTTCACTGTAAGTTTTCAAAATAAAAATAACAACCTTACACAATTCAATAATTGCAATTAGAAAAAAAAAAAAAAAAAAATCTAATGCACTATAAACGTCGGCTACGAAATATCATCACAACACATTCGCTTTTTACAAAATTAACTCATAATAAAAATGAAACTACATACATCTATCTCCCCCCAAGATGAGAAATATGAACTCCGGCTCGCGTAGATTAATCTATTCGCCACACTTGCCACAATTCAGAGAAACCTCTTTTAATTAACAAGAACGGACGAATAAACAAGAGGGGGGGAGGGGGAATGCCCTCTCTTGAGTTAAAGTCAGCGTGAATCCCCGGCACAACTTCGCATATAATTAGTTGTCGTCGAGGACCAATTTCTTACACACGCTAAAATAAAAACTCACTCCCGGCATCAAAAAATGATTCTCTTTTTTTTTGTTCTTTTTATGTATTTTCTCTCCGTCAGTAAATGAGTGCGTAATGCGTCCATCTATCTGTTCGCGGCGGGATCCCCCCTTTGAATGTCGTTCTCTGACGTCCGTAATTATTTTCGCTGACTAAATTATGTTCCCGCCGATCAGCGGGGGTGTGCGGGAATTTTTCATTTTCGGCGGCCCTCTTTCATTGTTATTTTAATCCTTTTATGCTGTTGGTGGTGGATATGCATAAGGAGCAGGGGGGGGGGGGGGGGAGAAGACGATGCTCATTTTGATGGAGTTCCGCTCTCCTGGATTTTTGGCTACCGAAGTTTTGTTTCCTCCTGTTCTTTTTCTTCAGACTTTGGATGTGGATATTGGAAAATGCAGTGTTAGCTGTTTTTTAAGGTGATGCATTTTTAGGAGAAAAAAAAAAACTGACTTGGGGCGAAAATTTTTGTAGGCAACTTGTGAAAAATTCATATAATTCTAGAAAAAATTTATAAAGATATCTCGGTTGCATTTCAATATTTCTATTTTTATTTATTTTTATTTATTATTATTATTATTATTATTATTATTTTCATTGGATAGCTGAGATTGATCTGAATGCAGGCCGTTTTTTACTTTTTCGATTTCGGTTGCAGATATTTTTTATGTCGATGCTTTCACTTTCTGCTCACGGCCATTCTATTGTAATCAACTCATAAAAACATGTTAGGTAAATATTGAGATACCCTCAATGCAAATTGGTCGTGAATGCCATTGTATTTATCTGAATAACCCACTAACATCCAGTGACATATTTTTATATCACTAGACTTAGTGGCAAAAAAAATGTTTCACACTAGTAAGTATGAAGATACATATATACTCTCTTTCATAATACATCAAAACGCTCTTCTTTTAAAAGTGGTGGGAAATCTAAAATTTAAAGAAGAAAATAATTTGGACGTTAATGGGCTGATTCTGGTAAAATTAGTATGTTTTAAAGGTGTATTCCAATCCAAACTGCTGATTTTCTGATTTTTTTTTTTTAGATTCACTTATGCTGTCAAACGCATCAAACTTTCAAATTTTCTTATTTAGAAACTATATAAGTTGCCGTATCTGCCAATTTTTTGATAAAAGCAGAAAATATTAAAAAAAAATACAATCAAAGTTGGTCTTTTGAATGGAATTTTCTGAAACGGGAGATCTGGGAACAAAAAAAGGGGGCATGCTGAGAAAATAACTGTTTATAAATCAAATTCTAATGATTTGGCCGAAAAATGAAGTCACACGATATCTTATACATCTCTTCAAAAACCACCTCAGCAAATTTCACTTTTCTACTTTTAAAAATGAATCGAAAAATGTATGGGAAAATTTCGAGCTGCTGAGGGTAGAAAAACAGTTTATCGAATACACCCTTGAGATGTATTCCGATGAAAACTGCTTATTTTCAGACTTATTTTTAAATTCAATTTTGCTCTCAAATGCACCAAACTTTCAAAATATCTTATGTAGAAACTACATAAGGTGCCGAAAAAAATGATCGAACTGAGAAAAGAATTGTTTATAAATCAAATTCTAATGGATTGAGCTAAAAACGACATCACACGACACCTTATACATCACTTCAAAAATCTCCTCAGCAAGTTTCATGTTTCTCATTTTAAAAATGAGTCTGAAAATGTATCGGAAAATTTCAAGCTGTTGAAAGCGGAAAATATTTTTTTTTTTTTTTTTTTTAAAAGCGTTTTTCTCAAAAATTATTTGACCTAGGATAATCGCAATAGTTTTACTGCAAGGTTTGAATTAATGTCTACTACCTCTAATTTTTTTCATACTTTTAGTTTCGATGAACTCAGAAACAGATAGGGGGGGGGGGAGGGCATATTTTCTCTCTATATTTCCGACGATATCTCCAAAAATATGATTCCTAAAATTAAACGAAACGTGTTTTTGAGTTCAGCCTTACAAAAGCTTTCGTAAGATACCCCACACGATAAATAAAGAAAAGATTTTTTTTTTTCTTTTTTATAATAACTTAATTATCCTCCCCGCTACACACATCTTCCCCTAAATAATTTTGTGAATGTTTAAAAATCTGTAAATATGTGGGTCAATATTCTTTATTACTTCCCCTAATTTTAACTTTCCACGTTCAATAGTTTACGAATAAACTATCTGTTACAAACGTACAGACAGACACAAAAATGATTTTATAATGGTGTCGTTTTCTAGTTTCTATATTTCTTTTTTTTTTTTTTTTTTTTTTTTTTTTTTTTTTTTTTTTTTAAGTACGAAACTTTAAAAAATGGATTGTTGAGCAGAGCAGTTGAGAAAAGCCTTAAAATCAATTATAGTACAAGATATTTGTTCTCAAACTCAACTAATTATATGCGAAGTTCTTCCTAATAATTCACGCTGACTTCACCTTGATGAGGATGTTCCCCGTTGTTTATTCGTTTCTCTTGGCAAGTGTGACGAACAGATTGATCTACACTATGCGAGTCGGAGTTCGTATATCTCATCACTGGAGAGAGCATGTGTAGTTCCAGCTTATCATGAATAATTTTTGTGTTGTAAGAAGCACCTATTAGACTATGAAATGTTTTGCCTGCTGTCCGTTATTTGTCATTTATAGGTTAATATTATTTATATATTTATATTTAAGGGTGCATTCAAAAAAACGCTTTTCCACCTTCAACAGCTCGAAATTTTCCGATACAATTTCAGATATATTTTTAAAAGTAGAAACATGAAACTTGCTGAGAGGATTTTTGAAGAGACGTACAAGGTGCCGTGTGATGTCATTTTACGCTCCATTCATTAGAATTTGATTTATAAACAATTATCTTCTCAGTATGACACTTTATTTCGTTCCCAAATCTCCCGCTTCGGAAAAATCTGTTCAAAATGCCGTTTTTGATTGCTTTTTTTTTTTTTTTTTTTTTTTTTCTTTGCAATATTTTCTGCATTTATCAAAGAATCGACTGTCACGGCACCTTGCGTACTTTCTAAATAAGGCAATTTGCCAGTTTGATGCATGTGAGAGCAAAAATGAATTTAAAAATAAATCGGAAAATAAGCAGTTTGAATCAAAATACACCCTTAACCCTTTCCGGCACACTGTGCCCGGTCTGGGATACAACCTATTTTTTATTCCAAACTTGTAACCGGCACCAATAATATTTTAGTTAAATTTTACTTTTACAATAAAAGCTTAAATTAAGGGTTCCAAAATATCTAAGAAATTCGTTTGTGAATTCCGGTGTCAGTCGATAATTTCTAATTTTACTAACAGATTTTGCCCGTGCCGGAAAGGGTTAAGGGTGTTCTTAACTGCTCCACTCAACAAGCGCAAAACGTTTCGACACATTTACAAATTCATTTTTTAACAGAAAGTTATAAAATTAGAATGCCTGACTATGGAAGCGAGTTCGAATCGAGCTTCTTTTTCTATTTTATGGTTATTAAATTACCTATACAGTTCTAAGCCATTTCGATAGCGTGATCACCCGTTTTTCTCCTGCTTTTTGATCGGTTTTTCTGCTTTCGTCTTGCTCTAAAGTATCAACTTTGATGGCTTGTTATAAAAAATCTATACTGTGTTATAAAAAAAAAAAAAAAAAAAAAAAAAAAAAAAAAACAGAAAATGGAGTGCAATTAGCCAGTTTACGAATAACAACACCTGCTATTTTCATGCATTTCAAAATGGATTTAAGAGCCCCCCTTAATGAAAACTGTAACGTTTAAATTTTTGATTTCAAAATTTATAATACCAGGGGCTCTGCTGCATACAAGTCGTCAACCACCGTCCCGCCTCTAAAAATCAGTTAATTTGATCGGCTTTGAAAAAATTACGGAAAATTAAATTACAATTATTAAAAAAAAAAAAAAAAAAAAAATACAAACAATGGCGATTTTTCTATAAACAGATATTCATTCTTTTCCGTTTTTCGGAGGGATTTAAGGCCGAATGAACTCCTGTTACGGCTGTTTTCGCATTTGATTAAGTCAGATTATTTAAACATTTCAGAATCAACTAATAAAAAATGAACTTAGTCAATAGTGTCTTAGCTTCCCGGTATTTTTTAACAATACTATAATGCAATGATTTTAAATAAATGATTCTTAACGGTATATTTTAAAATCTGTCGTAATTTTCACCATTTTTTTTTTCAATATTTACGCGAAAATACTTTTATCTGATTGTAGTAGTCTGTGAGAAAAGTAGGTTATATTTATAAAAGTATTTATATATTCAACTTCCATAATGATATGAGGCATAAGCGCAATCATTAAGAGATAGTTTTATGTTTTATGTTATTTATGTTAATTATATTATCATAAGATAACATGATATCTTGCAACTATTTTGTGGACTATTCCACTTTGAGCCCATTTTGGCATAAATTAACTTTATTTTAAAAATTATTTACATTGTCTTAATTTCTTAAAAAAAAAAAAAAAAAAAAAAAAAATCTGACGTAATTTTTTATCGATTACCACTATTAACGTATATTAATGAATTTATTATTTCGAATTATTTTCTTTCTCTTTTAAAAATTCATGTGTAAATATAGTTTTTATGCCGTATTTTTCAATATTTTTTTTTACTTTCAATACGCAATATTCATTTAATTTTAATTTGAAGATTTGTTTCCTATTTGTAATATATAAAGATATTTTTTATTTGAAGAAGCTTTTATCTTTGCACTTTTTTTATTCTTGGCAACAATTTAAATTTTTTTTTTTTCTAAAATATGTAAATATATCTCTCGAAATACTGAAAATTTGAATTAAAAATGGAAATATAAACTTATAAAATGAGTCGAATTAAAAAAAATAAATGCAGGTATGCACACCGGAAACTTCTAATGCATAAAATGTTCTAAAAATGATAGAATGTCTATCAATAGTTTTTGATTCTATAACACTTTTTTAATGTGACGATTCTGGCCAACTTTAACATAAATATCTCTTAAAATAATTATCCGATTTTAAAACAGTCTGCACCAGCGTGTTTATCAAACCTTTCTCTATAAAACAAACGATTTGAATTTTTTTGTACGCATCAGCCCTCTTAATATTAACGAAGAAAGACCCCCCCCCCCCCCCTTGGTCACAAAAAATTCATTATCAACTGCGGTGACAGTGTTAATTATTATTATTATAATAATTATTATTATAGAATAGAGAGATTCATTGATGATTTAATTATATGCGAGGTTGTACCACTGAGGTTCCCACTGACTATCACTCATAGTGAAGGTATTTCGTTTCGTGTTTGTCAGAGATGTTTGGACCAATTCCAACTTTGATGAAAAATTATTATTAATTCAGAAGGAGAAACTTTACGACTTAAGTTTTAATTAATTTTTCTTCGGAAATGTATGAAAATAGCAGATATTATTGTCCAGAGACTCTAATCGTGTCAAAGTGGTGTTTTGAACCGACTTTTCGCTAGAAAGAAAGAAAACCAGTTTACGAAGGGAGAAAAAATCTCGTCACGTGATCAAAAAAAGATTATAACTCAATAGGTAATTGATTGATCCTAAAATAGAAAACTCAGATTCCAAATTTCTTCCATAGCGAGGCCTTCCAACTTTACATCTTCCCGTTAAAAAATGAGTTTTTAAATGTGTCAAAACTCTTTGTGCTTGTTGGGCAGAGCAGATCAGAGCAGCGTTAATTGCGTTCTTAAATAAAAAAGGGCAACTTTGCGACGCATGCTTTAATTTATTTTTGTTCAGAAATGCATGAAAATAGCCGGTGTTGTTATTCAGAAACTGTCTAATTGCACTCATTTTTCTATTTTTTTTAAAAACGCAATAGATCTTGCATAACAAGCCTTCAAAGTTGACATTTTTGAGCACGTTTCCCGACGAAAGCAGAAAAACCGGCCGAAAAACAAGAGAAAAACGGATGATCACGTGATCGAAATCGTTAAAAGACGAATTTGTAAATGCGTCAAAACGCTTTGCGCTTGTTGAGTAGAGCAGTTCAGAACAGCTTTAACATATTTGAGAAAGTTTGGAAACACATACAGACGAACTGAAGCTATAAGCAAATTTCAGCTGCATTGAAAAGTATCGAAAATAGATAAATAAATAAAAATATTCTTTTCTAGAAACATCCATCAGCCTTTTTACATTCCGGTGCGAATGCAGTTTACTCTCCTTCTTGGCGCGATTTTCAAAAATCGCCAAATTGGCACGTTTTTGCGTCTTGTCTCCCGGAACACGCTGTTTTGCTCCGGATTAAATGAAAATGCAGGGTTGCCATATTGAAACATTTATCGCTAAAAATAAAAAGGCGCCTTGGCGAAGGAGAGTAAAGTACATTTCATCCCATTCTTCATTAGTTTATACCGCGAAACTTCTCTGTTTCATAACCAGATGGCACTGAGATTATCTATGTTATTTTTACTGTAAAACTAGTTTTAGCGCAAAGCTTGTTTGGGGAAGATATTAGTCTGTGCTACTCACAGCCAGGATATTTATATTTGCTTATCAAATACTGTCTGAAGATCATTTTTAAAGCCGTGTAAAAATGATTTCGCAAGGGAATATAGTAGAACCTCGGTTATCCGAATCCCAGTCATCTGAAAATTGGCTTAACCGAAAGACGTTAAAATTCCTTACAGTCCTTTTTAAAAGTGAAAATTTTTATTTTCAACACTATTTTTATCGATGCTAAATGATACCTTTCAACATAATTTGATTTATAATTACTTTTTTATTTGTAAGTCTTAGATCAAAACAATTTCCAATCACTTTTAATACATTGAAAACTTGTTTTAATATATATTAGCTTTAAAAATTAGAAGCAAAATAAGTAAAAAACATTATAAATAAGTAAAACATTGAAAGGTGTTATTGGACAGTGGTAGAAATAATGTTTTAAAAAAGTACGTTCTTTATGAAATAAACAAGCAGAATCAACTTACTTATGTAGTCCATAGTGTAATTTCGGGCACTTTATAAGATAGATACGTACGACACTTCGGTGGTTTTACAAAATATATTTTTATTTTCAACTTTGCACCGTTTCAAGGCTGCTTTATCACGCCTTCTTTTAAAATAACAACTCATTGATGTTGTTGCATCTTCTTGTACTTCAATATATCGAAGTGCCGTATCTAAAATCTTAGTAGCTTTGATTTTAACGAATAAATATCTTTTTAGCTCACAGGCTATCATAGCCTGAGAGCTTATGTGCCCGTCCGTTCCGTATGTACGTGCGTAACGCGCAAACTCATGATAAAAATATCCGATCCACATAAAATTTTGTATATGTGTATATCCCGATAAGGCGATTCCCTGATTAGTTTTTGGAGTTCATTCGATATGTATAACAGGGGGACGGGGGGTCGTGCCCCTCCCTTTAATTAATATACATGGGTTTTTCATGCAGAATTATCAGTTATAGATATAGGATCATTCTGGTTGGGCGCCTCCGTGATTGGTATTAGGTTTTCATTGAATAAACATATATATAGGGGTTACGGGGGTTCTAATGCCCCTCCTTTTAATTTATATAAATGGGTTTTTCATGCAGAATTATCAGATTTCGTTCAAATCTCTAAATAGTTTTGGAAGTTTAAGGCTGTATTTCGATTCAAACTGCTTATTTTCCGATTTATTTTTGAATGCATTTTTGCTCTCAAACGCATCAAACTTGCAGATTCTCTTATTTAGAAAGTAGACAAGATGCTGTGATTGTCAAATCTTTGATAAATGTAAAAAATATTGTAAAAAAAGCGGTCAAAAACGGCATTTTGAACAGATTTTCCCGAAGCGAGAGATCTGAGAACGAAAAAAAGGGTCATGCCGAGAAGATAAATGTTTATAAATCAAATTCTAATGAATTGAGCGTAAAAAAAATCACACGGCACCTTATACGCCTCTTCAAGAATCCCCTCAGCAAGTTTCATGTTTCTACTTTTAAAAATGTGTCTGAAATTGTATCGGAAAATTTCGAGCTGTTGAAGGTGAAAAAGCGTTTTTTCGAATACACTCTTAATGGTTAAGTATAAAAAAGGGGGATAACTCCTCTTAAATTATATAAATGGGTTTTTATTAAGAATTTTCCGATTTGCTCTGAATTTTGGATATAGATTTTTTATATGATAAAGTATGTCCCTGACTAGTTTAGGGGGTTCAATAATTAAGTATAAAAGGGGAAAGGGAAGTTGTTTCCCCTCCTTTAATTTTTTTCCGAACGGAATTAACCTTTGAAAATATAAGGCTGTAATGTACAATTAGTATGCGTAGCGTGTGAGTTCAATGCCATGAGTTTAACTGGGCAGTATTCTTTTTTATTTACTGTAAGAGCGACTTGTAGTTTTGGTTTGTCATTCAGAATTCTTTGAATACGGTACCCCAAATTTTTATTGCAACGATGTTCTAAATTATGATCACTGCTTTTCATCAAACAAGTTTTCACCATAATCCTATCGGATATTCCAAAATTCCTATGGAACCTCGGTTATCCGAAAATTCCTATGGAACCTCGGTTATCCGAAAATTCCTATGGAGCCCCGGTTAACCTAAAATGCTTTGGTCCCATGCTTTTTGCATAATCGGAGATTGAAACAAAGATTCTATGTAAAGACTGTATGTAATTCGTAATTTATTTTGTAAAAGAAATGCAGATAGTTTATCCAAAAGCATAAAATGACAAGCTAAGTAATTAAAGCGGTATTAAAAAATACATATATTTTTCCATGCTCAACAATACATATTGCTCAATTCATATACAGGGTGTCCAGCAAATAACACCCTGATTTTAAAATTAAATTTCTGTAAAACAAAGATCGACAGAACTATGCGGTAAACAGTTTGTTTATTAGGTAAGCTGTAAAAATCTTATATAGAAGTTTCGAACGGTGAATCTTTGGAAAAGATTGTGTTCTGATTGCAAAGAATGCTTTGATTTGACATTTTTCTTGTTTTAGATTGTTTGCGAAGAATGAGTTTTTCGGCTTAAATTGCCATAGTTTAAAGATTTTTGGAATTAAAATTTTAAAATTTCGAAATTCAAGAAATTTAGTTCGAAAAATCGTTAAATTATAGCACTGTAAGCCGAAAAACTCTATATCTGCAAGCAATCTAAAACAAGAAAAATGTCAAATCAAAGCATTCTTTGCAATCAGACCACAATCTTTTCAAAATACTCACCGTTCGAAACTTCTACATAAGATTTTTACAGCTTACCTAATAAACAAACCGTTTACCGCATAGTTCTGTCGATCTTTGCTTTTGGGAAATTTAATTTTAAAATCAGGGTGTTATTTGCTGGACACCCTGTATTTTCGACATCATTGAAATTGAAATAGTTTCGCCTGTTTCATTCATTCTTCATTAGTTTATCACGAAACTTCTTTATTTCACAACCAGATGGCACTGTGATTATGTATGACATTTTCACTGTAAAACTAGTTTTAGTGCAAAGCTTTCTTGGGAACGATGTTATTTGTCTGTGCTATACTGCAGCAAGGTTATTTATAACTGCTTATCAAATACTGTCTGAAGATGATTTTTAAAGCCGTGTAAAAAAAGATTTTGCAAGTGAATATCATTATTTATTTCGCAAAAGAAATGCAGATAGTGTATCTATCTAACCGCATAAAATGACAAATTAAATAATTAAAGTGGAATTAAAAAATACATATATTTTCCTCGCTCAACAACTCGAAATTTTTAGACTTATTTTAAAAAGTCCTTCCGGCAATGCCGGGAGGAAAAGGTAGCTTTCATATACTTATTTATTTATTTTAAATTAAGTTATATTATTCAAATATATAAAGCTCAAATTAGTGGAACCCGATTATATAAGATTGAATACTAGTTTTTGTCAATACTGAATATTAATAGGAATTTTTAGAAATTAGTCATCTTTTATTCAACCTGGTTTTATTTTAAGCAATATATAGGATCGCCAAATTTCACGATATCATGAAGTGTATGCAATTTTAAAGCAACATGATGGATAAAACAAACCAATGAGCTTGGTTGAAATCTTAATTCATGTGCACATGCACACTCACATCGAAATCGATTAATATATACGAGTGCTGTCGCGTTCAAATTGATTTTTTAAAAAAATGTCACCCACATTAGAAATTCAAACTGCTATATCTCAGGCGTTTTTTAAGGTAAAGACAAAGCAAAAAATACTCCGGAATTCATTATTAAGATAAATAGCTTAGAAAGAACCTTTTTTCAATTTCTAATTTTTTGTTTCTATTCATTATACATTTAAAAGATTTTTGACAAACTTAAATGACCGCCATTTTGAAACAAGATGGCGGATGAAGTTGGCCTGTGAACTTGGTCAAGACATTATTATGTACTATGTACACAAGGAGTTATATCCAAATCAGTTTATAAATATGCGTATTATCGCGTGACAAATTTCAGACCGTTTCAAAATGTCAATCACACTGGATATTGAAAGTGCTAAAACTTAGCCATTTTTAGCACTTTCCAACAAAGTTGAAAAGTGCTTATGCATTCGGTTTGTCTGTCCGTCTGTCCGTGCTCTAACTCCCGTAAATATACTCGGATTGCTATGGAATTTTTATACGTTATTGAGGTTTACCCTAGCACGAACCCTATTGAAAATGAAGTATGTACCATGATTAGTTTATCAACAGAGAGAATCAAAAGTTTCCCATTACATTACGGCCTATGGGGAAAAATCGTTAATATACTCGGATTGCCATGAAATTTTAGGATGTTATTGACGTTTACCCTAGCACAAGTCCTGTTGAAAATGAAGTTTCTACCATGATTAGTTTATCTACAGGGCGAATCAAAAGTTTCCCATTACATTATGGGCCTATGGGGAAAAATCGTTAATATACTCAGATTGCCATGAAATTTTAGGACGTTACTGAGGTTTACCCTAGCACGAACCCTATTGAAAATGAAGTTTCTATTATGATTAGTTTATCTACAGAGCGAATCAAAAGTTTTCCATTACATTACGGCCCATGGGGAAAAATCGTTAATATACTCGGATTGCCATGAAATTTTAGGACGTTATTGACGTTTACCCTAGCACAAGTCCTATCAAAAATAAAGTTTCTACCATGATTAGTTTATCTACAGAGCGAATCAAAAGTTTCCTATTACATTACGGCTTATGGGGAAAAATCGTTTCAATGGAATTTTAAATATGTTATACCCTGTCAAACATATTAAAATATGCAATCTATAAAATATAAGGTGAAAATGTAGCTATTATTCATTTACAGGGCCACACAAAAAGATTCCTTTAGGGGAATTGTGTGTGACATATTTTAAATATATTAAGCTTTTTTATGTATAATAAAATTGATATATGTCACTGAAGCTTAATATAAACTATACGCTACGGTCTTGCATAATATGAAGTACATAGCATTTATAGGGCCATACAAAAGATTTCAAATAGTATATTCTTTCCGAAGTACCGTATATGTGTCCGATGATGGCTGATGGAGGGATGAAATGCATTTTAATTATGATATTCGCGTTTATATTTCGCTAAATATATGCACATTATATGGTGTGTATAAATATTATAGTTGATATACAGGGCTACCCAAAAGAGCTCACCAAAGTTACTGAATATGAGCGTAAATTATTTAAATGTGGTTCTTAAATAAGCTATGCATTTTTACGCTGAGCTGCACTCAATTTACTGAGAAATGTTTGCAGAATATAGATAAAGGGATATACAGGGCCACGCAAAGAATTCGGTACATGGACGCCTATGAATGATGATTTATGAGAATGTGATTTCAGTTGTTTTAAAAGTGTTTTAATTTACAATAAATTTTAGCCTAATGCTGACGCGTAATAAAGGTACAATGTAAACTATAGGGTTCAACAAAAGTATTCAAGTATGTTTCCATCTAATAGTATGAATTGCTGAAAAAGAAATTTCAAGCTACTGGGTATTTTCTTGCTAAGCTAAATTTTCCCATTATATGAACTGACATATGAAATACAGGGCTTTTCTAATGTACTGGAATACATATTTGGATATATTTGGCTATACACCATTATTTCCCTAAATAACAAAGTTTTATTAAAGATTTCATTAAGTGTTGGAAAGTGCTTCATAATCTATGCTTAACGCATGATTTTTCTTACTTGTTTAAGATACAGACGAAACAAAAAAATGCTCTGGAATCTTTGTATTAAGGTCAAACACACAAACGAAAAATAATTTTCAATTTCTCACTTTTTTGAACCTAATTTTAAATTTAAAAATTAAAAAAAAAATTATATTCCGCCATTTTTAAATTAGATGGCGGATGGAACTAGCCTACGAACTCGGTCCAGGTATCGGTATGTACTATCTATGCACCAAGTTTCATCCGAATAGGTTTGATGTTATCACGTGACGAAAACCAGATCATTTCAAAATGTGAGCAACACTAGAAATTAAAAGTGTTATAATTCAGTTTTTACCTAAAAGTAAAAACATGGAGCTTGGTGATATGACTTTTGAAGAGATTTATAAGCAACCTGTTGAATTTATTTTTCATTTAATTAATTAAAATTCTGAAATTGTTAAATTTACGACAAAACTGCAATTTTTGATAAAACTAAGTAATTTTGCACTGCAATTTTTACGGCAAAAACTGCTGGCAACATTGCTGCCAGAGTTTTTATCGTAAATTTAACGGATATTTTTTACAATGAAATTGGTTTATAAATAATAATTTTCTCACAACGATCACCTTTTTCGTTTCCATCACTGTCGCTTTGGGAAATTAGATTCAAAATATCCATTTTGACAGCTTTTTTTTTTTAAACATATTCTGTTTTTACGAAAAAATCGATTAATACAGTACATTTTACAGTTTCTGAATAAGTAAACCTGTCAAATGGATGCATTTGAGAGCAAAAATGAATTTAACAAGTTGGAAATTGCACGCAAATGAAAGTGCTTTCGTACTATAATTAAGTTTTTAAAATATTCCGATCTTGGTGTAATGGTATACAACATTTCGGATACAGTAGAGTATAAGAAATCTTTTGTGTATTCTTGAAAATACTATCTGCTTTCTATTATACAGCAAGTAACTTGTAGTAAATCCCAACAACGTATATTAGTTTCATAAATTGTGAAGTAGTTTAAGGGTGTTCTTAAATCAAAAAGGGCAAATTTGTGACACATGCTTTAATTTATTTTTGTTACGAAATGCATGAAACTACCAGGTATTATTATTCAGAAACTGCCTAACTGCACTCGGTTTTCCGTTTTCTTAAAAACACAATAGATCTTTCATAACAAGCCTTCAAAGTTGACACTTTTGAGCACATTTCCTGACGAAAGCAGAAAAACCGGTCGAAAAGCAGGAGAAAAACGGGTGATCTCGTCATCGAAATAGCTTAGAACTGGATAGGTAATTTAATGATCATAAAATGGAAAATTGAGTTCGATTCGAAATCGCTTCCATAGTCAGGCATGCCAATTTTATATATTTCTGTTAAAAAATGAATTTGTAAGTGTGTCAAAATGTTTTGAGCTTGTTGAGAATAGCAGTTGAGCAGTTGCACCCTTAATATTATTAAGCGTACCCAAAACAATGTTTCCTCCTATTACCATTATGAAATGGAATAGTTTTGAGTAGCCCTACAAATTAATAACAAATATTCTTTGCACCACAGATTGTACAGAATGTGTATTTTAGTACATACTTCATAGCTGCATATCCATTTTCATTATATTCGGAAGAGAATATTACAAAACATTATTAAAATGCACATGAAACTATTTTTTCCAATTGACCGACATGTAAAGGAATACTTCTGATTGTCTCTGTAATGAAGCTATGCATCCGTTTTTCAAAAATTTGAAATGACTCCTCAAAGTTATGCGAAAATTATATTTTTTAAATTTCAAATGATTCGGTTGGGTACTTTTTACTCTGTTAAAAGCGGACAGATGGGCGGATTGAACGACAGTAGGTGCTACATATTTATATAATTAGGAATGCACCTAAATGATTAATAACCTAAAATAAGTAAAAATGATTCAGAAACTAAACAGTTTGGATTTGAGTACATAGTAATTGAGTACATAGTTGCAATGAATTATGGAAAACATGTTGTACGTGGATGTTATTGGAATGTATGAATGTAGAAAACAAAATCAAGAGGTGTTTTTTTTTTTTTTTTTTTTTTTTTTTGGTTTTTTTATTATAAACATGTTTATATAAGTAGAAGTATTTCAACTTCTTTTTTATCTTAATCATATGTTATTAATGAAGAAATCATACACCATTAAATAGAAGTATCTAAACAAGATGTAGCCATTGCCTCAATAGTGCTAATAAAATATTATTTCTTCTATTGTTACAAGAAGAAATTATTATATTCGTAAAACTTTTCGACTTCCGGTTTTCAATGCATTTACACGTTTTATAGGCGTCAGAGATTCTAAAAAACATGTTTTTACAAAATGTCTGACAGTGAGTCTGTCTATCTGTAAGTGGACGCAAATTTTGTGGGCACTCTATCTCAAAAACTAATGCATGGAATGTAATAAAAATTTATATTCAGATAGTCCCTGATATAAATTGATGTTAATTTTTTTTATGAAAATCGCTCAACAGATGGCACTACTATGCAGCATTTATCACGATTTCCGCAGTAGTTCTATCTCAAAAACTAATGCATGGATTTTCAACAAGCTTCAGATTCAGTTAGTCCATTACATGAAATAATATTTTCTACATTTTGATGTAATTTTCTCAACAGGTGCCGTGCTATGCATCATTTTTCACCATTTCCACAATAACTCATTCTCGAGAACGGAACGCACGGATTTCCATGAAACTTCAGATTCAGTAAGTCCTTGACATGAATTGACGTTTTCCACTTTTTGGTGTACTAGATAATCAAATGGAGCTGCTAAACAGCATTTTTTGCGATTTTTGCTATAATTCTATCTCTGGAAATAATACACGCTTTTTCATAAAATTTCAGATTCAGTTATTTCTCAATATGGTGTTGCTTACATTTTGGTACACAACAGGTTGCCCTGTTATGTTGCATTTATCACAATTTTAGCCGTAACCCTATCTCAAGAACGAATACACGGATTTTCGCCAAATTTCAGATAAAGTTAGATATTGACCTATCTTGTTGCAAATCAAGTTTTCGTGTAAATCACCCAACAAGTGGCTCTGTAGCTGCATTTTGCATGATTCCCGTTACTTTTGCGATAGCCATATCTCAAGAACTAATGCACAGAATTTCATATCATTAGAATTCCTGCGAGGGACATAGATTGCCATTTAACTTTGGACTGTGATAACGAATTTTGAAATATTAACATGGATGAGATAGAAGAAAGTTTTGGGATTGCTGCATCCGAGTAATTTTTTATGGGTACAAAATGTAGAATGGCGCCAATAAAACAAAGTGTCCGAGATTCTCGATGCTGGAATTAAATACTTAATGATGATTGTTTATATAAATTTAGATTTTTAGAAAGGAAAAAAGTTTAAGCAAGCTGCTTCCTGTTTATTTCTATTACCCAATATTTTTATTTATTTATTAATTGATTTTTGTTATTGTTGCTGCTGTTGTTTAGGAAGAATGTAGAAGAACAGCTTTGTATGGATCTGCTTTAATTTTTCAAGTGGAAACACTTCAAACACAATTTTAGAGTAAAAATTAGAAAATAGTATAGAAAATTCTACTATAAGTGCTTGCGTGATTATTTTCGTCCTCAAGTAGAAAATGAGGTATTAAATTACACAGTTATACAGCATTATGTGATAATTACATTTGACATATCTGGGAAATATTAAATTATACAATTAGTCAGAAGTTTACCATGAAAACATTAAATTGCATCTATATTTTTGTCGTTTTAGAAATGCTTCAAATTTTCTGATTAGGATGAAATTCTATTTTTGGCCATTACTTTTAACTGGATAACATTCAGAATATTCCATAAGCCTTTGCTTGATTTCGACTGTTATAAATCAGCTGAAGATCTTTCTTTGCATCTATGAGTTTAAATTTTGTTGAATAAAGGCCATTTTAAAAAAATTTAGAAATTTGCCGATACGATTTGATTTGACACATCGAGATTAATTGTGCTTTAAGGTTGTATTCCTGTCCAAAGTGGTGATTTTCTGAATTATTTTTAATTTTACTTTTGTTCTAAAACGCATCCAATTGACGAGTTCTCTTATTTAGAAGCTACACAAAGAGCCGTGCTTTGTCGATTTTTCGATAAATGCGGAAAATATGCCAAAAATTTTTTCGAAATTTCCGAATAAAGATAAATTAAAACTTGGGTCATAAAGCTGCCCTTTTTGATTTAAAAACATCCATATTTAATTTCCGATATCCGAGTTACTAGCTGCCCCCAATCAGCTCGAATAATCGAGGTTGCATTATAACTACAAATCGTATTATTTTTCGAATTATGCATTTTTTTGTGAGATGCTATCTCAAAAATGTTTGTAGTGGAAGGATTAAGAAACTTTAATCTGGCTTTTAATTAAAATAAAATAAAACCAAACAGTTTTTTTTTTTTTTTTTTTTTTTTTTTTTTTTTTTTTTTTTAAGGATGTTTTTAAATTAAAAAGGGCAACTTTGTGACATAAGTTTTAATTTATTTTTGATCGAAAATGCATGAAATTAGCAGGTGTTGTTGTTCAGAAAATACCTTTTAGGACAAGCTGTCAAAATCGACGTTTTAAACAGAGTTTCTCGACGAAAGCAGAAAAACCAGTCTTACAAAGAAGAAAAGGGCGTGATCACGCGATCAAAATCGCTTATAACTCGATAGGTAATATAATTATCATAAAATGAAAACCAAATGCGATTCGAAATCGCTCCCATAATCAAGCCTTCCAATTGTGTATCGTTGTGTTAAAAATGAATTAGTAAATGAGTCAAAACGTTTTGCACTTGTTGAGCAAATCAGTTGATAACACCCTTAAAGGATGAATAACTATTGATTTATTTTGGACATGAAAATTTGCCACTATAAAAAATACAAAAATAAAGACAGGCATATTAGTGACCAGCCCATGGGATGATTCCAAAAAGATAGCCTGGAAAAGCTTGCATTGATGGAAATCATTTCGTACCGTTTTACAGATTTTCTTTTTTTTAAACAAAATCAGAAAAGTACCTAAATTTTAAAGTTGTGGTAGAGAAAATAACATTCTTTTACCCATATTATAAAACAGCAACGGGCCAGTGCAACCACCATCAATAGCAACAACAATAAAAAAGCTGAACTTTCATGCACGAAGGAAAGGAAAAGGATGCGCTTTTTCCCTTGCATTTTACATTTTAACATATTAGAAAAATTATTACCAACGTTTACCAGTTTTCATCACCCTAATTGCCATAACATTTTTTATACAGAAGAACTATAAATTAGTAAGAAACGCAATAACATCTAATTAAATTTTAAAAATGCGTTTTCATTTTTGATGCTTGAAACACACTTACAGCTGTTTGAAAAATATCTCTTTAGGTAATATAAAGGGTTTTAATTAATGCATTATTTTAAATAGAAATTTATTTTTTAAAAATGTTAGCAACAGAAAACATTTAAGGGTGTATTCGAAAAAACGCTTTTCCACCTTTAACAGCTCGAAATTTTCCGATACAATTTCAGACATATTTTTAAAAGTAGAAACATGAAACTTGCTGAGGGGATTTTTGAAGAGACGTATAAGGGGCCGTGTGATGTCATTTTGCGCTCAATTCATTAGAATTTGATTTGTGAACAATTTCCTTCTCCGTATGACCCTTTGTTTTCGGACACAGATCTCCCGCTTCGGGAAAATCAGTTCAAAATACCATTTTTGATTGCTTTTTTTTTTTTTTTTTTTTTTTTTTTTTCAATATTTTCTGCATTTATCAAAAGAATCACGACAATCACGGCACCTTGTGTACTTTCTAAAAAGGTCAATTTGTCAGTTTGATGCGTTTGAGAGCAAAAATTAATTTAAAAATAAATCGGAAAGCAAGCAGTTTGAATCGAAATACAGACTTAAAAGGACACTAAAAAATCTGCAAAGGGCACTATGGCGTCCGCGAGCACAGTCCTACACTGCGTTGTACAGTTTTGCACAATGTGGAGTTTCTAAATAAGATAAGGTCTTATACTGCCTGGCCTTTAGAGGATTTCGCTTTTCCACATACTTTACTCTCCTCAACCACAAACAGAATTAAAAATATGGAATATTTCAATATATATTCTAAAACATTGGTAAAATATGCCGGACACCATGTAAAGCCAATCAACATTTAATGTTGATTTCGTGTGGAAGTTTATTCACTGTTTTTAACAACGACATGTCGAAAGATTCAGGCAGTAGCACACCAAGGAAGGGGGTTAACGTAGTTTAAAGGTCAATGTTTTTGAAAATACCTTTAACATATAATAACCCTGAATGTCGGATGAGCTTGGTCCTATTTGTTTTACATGTTATTCAAAATGGACGATATGTGTCGAGTCCGACATACATTTTTTTCTTTTGACATAATACAGAGCGAAGACTGGGGTGTGTGTGTGTGGGGGGGGGGGGAGGGGCAGTCAGCAAAATCTGGGGGTGGGGCTCTTAAAAATTTTTGATGGAGCTGATACTGAAGACTTAAACCTCTTTTATAAATAAAAAGAAAATATTGTTTTATTCGGAAAAAAAACGCTTTTCCACCATCAACAGTTCAAAATTTTTTGATACAATTTCAGACATACTTTTAAAAGTAGAAACATGAAATTTGCTGAGGGGATTTTTGAAGAAACGTATAAGGTGGCGTGTGATGTCATTTTATGCTCAGTTCATTAGAATTTGATTTACAAACAATTATCTTCTCAGCATGACACTTTTTTTTCGTTCCCAGATCTCCCGCTTCGAAAAAGTCAGTTCAAATGTGTTTTTGATTGCTTTTTTTGCAATATTTTCTGAATTTATCAAAGAATCGACAATCACGACACCTTGTGTAGTTTCTAAATAAGACAATTTGCCAGTTTGATGCATATGAGAGCAAAAATGAATCTAAAAATAAATCGGAAAATAAGCAGTTTGAATTGAAATGCAACCTTAAGTGGTGAATATTAAAATGCTAATGTTTCAAATTTCATAAGAAAATTTATAAATAAGAAAAAAGTTGTAAAAAGATTAGTATTTTTTTAAATTTTTCTATTTTGGCGGACTTATTAAAAATAATAGAAACAAACTTTCATAATTTTAGAAAACTTTAAATGATTAGTCTAGTCTTGCGGTCTGGGAGGTGCTTCAGCCCCCTTAGCTTCCCTCGTGGATGCGCCAATGGATTCAGGTGTTCGAAAAGTTACGACGAGGCTGGTATCGGTTGTGGTTGAAACTACCGCATACGTCAAGGGCACATAAATTGCCATATATGTATTTCCATTTATTGGTCTAAGATCTTTCTCTACAATATATTAGAGTGATGGGCTTGTTAAACGCATGGCTTAATTGTTAGACGTACCTTATATACAGATTTAGTATAAATAAATGAGCAGATTTTCAAAATTTATATTTTTTCTTTGAAGAGTTTTCATTTTAATTCCGAAAATAATTTTAATGAATAATAATTTTCACGCGTGTTGTGAATTGAGTATTTAAATAACAAAATAATAAATTTAAAACATGTTAAAATTATGATTGAAATATACATTGCTATGTATGTTTACTATGAATTTTTTGCTTTACAGAATTTCAATAAGTCAAGTCTGGTTTATCAGAAGAAAACTAAGTATGGAACAGAAGAAAACTAAGTATAGAACAATAACGAATAATAATGGAGATTGTGGCACGAGGCTCGTTTTTAAGGGCAATACTACGTAGATACAACAATTATGATTAATTTCTGATTATAAATCAGGAAAAAATACTAAATATGATTTCTAGATTGTCCGATTAATCGTATCCATAAAATGCAAGTCAAAGAAAAAACAGGACTTACATTAGACCATTAAAAATAGAATATATATATATATATATACACACACACACACTCTCTCTCTCACACACACACATATATATATATATATATATATATATATATATATATATATATATATATATATATATATATATATATATATATATATATTTCTCCTTTTATTAAGTCAATTCCTATTTAGGTCAATAAAGAAAACTGCATCGCTTGCGTTGCATTGTTGTTCCCATATAAAATTAAAATTAATTAAATTTAATTAATGAATTAATATTTGAAAAAACAGTATTAACACCAAGTGTCATCCACTAAAAGTTTTAAAAAATGTATCTGAACTTGAGTGAATGAATAAAATGTATTTTATCAACGATTGAAATTTTGAATAAGATACATAAATATATATAAAGAGATTGTGAAATAATTGTAGGAATTGAAAAATATATTTATGTTCTAAGATCGACACAAGCATCAAGATACCAAGTTTTCGACGAAATCATTCAATTACCAATAACCCATAACCTTGATAGAATGCTGTCAATACCGTGGGAAAGTTTTCCGTATATACATTAATAAACGATGAAATCAATAAGAAATTCCTCTAATGTATTCAATGATGCAGTAAATATTCAGACCATTATCAATATGTTACAAGGTTCATGCGCAGGGACTAAAAGCCGTTTATCCAAGACCTTTACCACACCCGCGGAGATTTTCATTTTCATTACATAAATGACAATCTTCTCCTTCAATAGTTATCTTTGCACGTGCATGGTTCTAAATTTGGTTCATCGCCCATAATACCACATGATGATAATAATAATAACATCTCTATCATTCTGCGGCTCTTTCATCACCCGAAAGCATAATTCGACTTTCTGTTTATTAAACCTCCGAGGCCATTCACTTGCTTTTCTATAACGGTAACTCAATGACATTCCTTGAGTGCTAAAAAGCGCTTTCAAATATTTGCGTAGGCCTTACCTCAAATATTTACCTCCCTTCCCTCCCTACTTTTCCTTTTTCTGGAGTACCATCCTTCTTTCTTTCTTACATGCTTGCGTACAGTATACTGCCAAACCACCATTCTATCATATTAAAGAACAGCATCATCGGGCGCTTCTTTTTTAAGAAGAAATAAAGAATTCCATCGCGTCCAAACGACAAAAAAGAATCCAGCTTTCTCCTTCTCCAAATTTGCCAGCTGTCACAAAGAAATACTGTTTGAGAATGAAAAACTTCCAGAGTTCGTTTTTTATTATGATTATTTTCTCCTTTCCAAGGCACAGGCAGGAGACCTACATCTACATTATTTCCGTCACAAAACGACTTTTTGGTCGAATTCTGGACTCCCGACCGCGCTTCTGCCATCTCCATAACCGATCTCGGTCCACCCCCTTGGAATATGGGGGAGGGGGGGGGGGTTGCGAGAGAATATTTTCTTCCAACTCCCCCTCTTTCGGCTTCATTCTCATAACAATAACACTGCATGGAACAATGCCTTGCCTACAAGATATGATATAACTCGGGAATGCTTTTTATGGCAGCCTGCCGAGTGCCCCGCAGTTTCTGTCGCTCGCGACACGGTGTAACTTGCCGAGTGTGGCCGGATTTTAACTCCGTGGTTGTTCCGTCACCGATTGAACTAGTAGCTATTCGTGGCCAGTTAGGGCAATTTGAAATAATTGCTTCCGGAGATCCCGGCTAAGTATACTTGAAGAAAGCATTATGAATCCAAGGTTATCCACTCGACAAATTTATTTAGATATGAACGATTTTAATACAATGACATGCTAAAGCCCACTGCCAAGATTAAAAGTAGATTTCAAAGCAATTCAGTGGCCAGTCGTGATAAGTGTATTGTTTATTATTATTACCATCATTTTTATTAATTCTACCATACTATTATTATTATCACCAGTACATAATTTTTAACAAAAGAAATACCTGTGCTCTAATATTTTGCAGTTAGTATTCGGACCGTTGTACATCTTAAGTTCTGCGCCTTTTCAACATATTTGTATTTTAGAATAAAAAATAATACAAAACAGCAACAATAATAATAGAAATTTAAATGCATGGCATTTACATATTAAAAAAACCCCAATGAATATTTAGGGTACACGACATTTCGGTCCCGCCATTTCGGTCCCGCCGTTTCGGTCCCGCCGTTTCGGTCCCGCCGTTTCGGTCCCGAGACATTTCGGTCCCTGGACATTTCGGTCCCGAGACATTTCGGTCCCTGGACATTTCGGTCCCGACACATTTCGGTCCCTGGACATTTCGGTCCCTGGACATTTCGGTCCCTTGCCATTTCGGTCCTTAATCATTTTGGTCTCTTGCTATTTCGGTCCATTGCTATTTCTTTACCGGCCACTTTATAAATTGGTTTCTGATTGATGAAGGCCCACCAAACGCTGTAAGCTCAACATTGTTCGGGCCTTTTTTAATATTTTTATTCTCCTGCCCCCCCTTCCCTCAAATTTTATACAAAGCTGAATATAATAGTCCAATAAGTTTAATCTATTGTAACTCGTGATAATAAAATCACAGCGAGTTGTAAATTTGATTAAACAATGTTATATAATTTTACACTGTCTTTATTATTATTATTTAACAGAATAAATATTTTAAGTTTTATCATATATTTTTTGTATTAGGTATTTTATCTATACTATAAACTATAATTTTTATTGATTAACTTTTATTTTTATTGATCGTTTTCGCACACTTTCTTAGACTCTTTAAATTAGTGATTTCGTATCTAGGCGTGCTATAAAAATTTTTTGTTAAAAAAAATAAAAATGCTCCAACGACCTTTTTTATGTAATAATTATTGGTTGCATTTTTTTTTTTTTTTTTTTTTTTTTTTTTTTAACAGTTTTCTTACCTTATGAAGACAATTTTTGTGAGTTAATTTTATTGAAAGTAGGCCCATTTCTTTGTAATAAAATGATTATTTTTTAATTTTATATAATAATGTAACTATTATTTTAAATAATTTTATTTTCGATTTTTAACTGACAAAACTAAGCTTTTTTAATTTATCGTTTATTTATTTATTTCCATTACCTTTTCGCTCCCACTTTCACAGAAAAAAAATTGACAATTTTTATTTTAATTTTATTATTAATTGAATAAACAGTTTTAAATTTCAGTAACTTTAAATATAAAATAAACAGGCAAACGATAAGCTTCAGTTTATAACTACTACAAAACATAATGATAAATTGAATATAAAACAGATTATTTATTGAGTTTATGTAAAGTAAAATTCGAAATGCATATTAATAATTTTATCAATTTAATTATATAAAGATTCATTAAATTAAAAATACATAAATTTAATAAAATATTAATTTGATTTTCATTTTAAAATCACTAACTGTTTTGAGATTTAATTTATAGCAATTATTCATGACCATAAGTTATTATTCAAAAATTGTTATTTATTTCAAAAAAGGAAATTATTATTATTGTTATTATTATTTTGAAAAATCGATTAGTAACGTAACGTAATAATTAATTAAACATAATAATGCAACACTGTAACAATGCGTAAAAATATTTCTTAACAGGTTTAGGTAACATTATTATCCAGATGCAGATTTAAATTTTTTGAAACAAGGTTATAGTTTACAGTTCGCAAAAATCAATCATATATTAATTATTATATTTAAAGAGTAAGAAAAATATGATAAACTAACCAATAAATGAATAAATAACATATTTATTTTGAGAATCCTTATCATTTTTATACATCCTAATGAAGTTATTAACATTATAATAGCTGAAATTTAAAAAATATGTTTTTTTCATTTTTGCTATAACTTCTATATAGTTCTTGTTAGATTAATAGATAATTACTAGATTTTAAACAAGTAACTGATAAATAAGTCACTTAAGCAATTAATAGTTAAAATAATTTTTAATCCTTATTAATAAATATGTTTGATAAAAATAATTTAATTTTTGAGAATTTTTTTAATTTAACAACATAATTATTAATGCTTTCAAATTTTCTAAGATGATGTTAATCATTTATTAAAATAATGTATAACATTAAGTAAATAACAAATCAAAACCGTTTGCCGAGAATTTTTAAACACTTTTTTTCTATGTTGGTGTTCCTATAAAATTGGAAATGTATGCATATAAGTATCAGCTAAGTACTACGATTAACCACTTTTATGCAAAAATTCTGCATGTCAATCAATTGTCAATGCCCATCTGAACAAATAGTCATCTTTATACAAGATAGCTAGAAGAGCTAGTTAGTTAGCTTTATTCTACATATCTTGATCTTTATACACTTGTCAGATGAAACCCTTATTCTTTACAATGCCCTTTATACTCTGGAGTTCAAATGCGGACGGACCTCCCACATAATCGCTGGCATTTTTTAGAAGAAATATGAATGTTTTGAAAAGAACAGCATTTCTCGGTGTTTTTTATTCCTCTTGCTGTTATCTTCATTTCAAACGCTTTTAGTATCAATTAAACCAGTATAAAAAGTAGAATGGAATATTTTTTATCCTTATTATTACAGCTTATGAATGACATTGAAATATTCAAAACTTATAACATAACTAAATAAGATTGTTAGATAAGATATTTACCACGTAGACATAATATTTTAAGTTACCTTTTTTAATTTAACTTACTTTGACAGAAGGCTTTTTTTTTCATATTTTTTATGAGGGTTTTTATATTTTAATGTTAAAAATAATTATTTTATATAATGATATCAGCTTTAAATGAAATGACAAATTTCAATACGCACTACATTAATAATTTTGTAATTAGTTTCCTTAAGCTGGTTTTAGAAAATTAAACAGATGTGTTGTATAAATGTGATATATGCATAAAAGTATGGCAATATAATTTTTTTGCTGTTGCCGTTGTTTTGGAAAACATTAATAAAAACAGGGAAGCGTCAATATAATAAACATTTTAGATTGTAATAATAACAATAAAAAAAGAACTGTTGTCATGAAAAAATAATTGCGAATAATTCAAAATGTAATTCATTTTTCTAAAATGTAAAAAAAAAAAAAAAAAAAAAAAAAAAAAAAATCTTTAGGTTTCAAATCATTTTAATTATTATTTCTGCTCGTGTCATATATTTATGTAATAAAATAATTGCAATGCTAACTACCTCCACGTGTTGCAATCTGGAAACTCTTTTCTTAATTTAAAAACGGAAAAGTTTAAAAGAAAAATAAATGCTAGTAACCAAAAACAATGTATAAAAAATGCCATAAACAAAAAGAGGATTCAATGATACTTTTGGCACAGGGGGTAAAATACCACCAGATGCAGATGTTTTTTATTTATTTCAACATTTTTGCTCTTATGCGGGAAGTGGCGGTGGTGCAAAATAATGAAACACTTATAATTCTGAAAATTGGCTTCAGCGATGAAATCCAATAATATGCTAAGTGTCAGAATATAAATTCCATATAACAATAACTCTTTCTTTTCTCCTGGCAATTTAAAAGCCTTTGTCTCCCTGGAGAGGAAACATGCATTTCAGAAGTTAAAATTTTATAACTATTATGGGGTGTGTTAATATCATAAGTTAATTGGGTTATTTTATAAATTTAGTTATCAGTTTCCAAGTTAACTTCCCCGTTTCCTCGTTCAAGAATTCAAAACATTTTGGCAATTTTAAAAAATGCCATTCATCTGTGAATTTTTTTTCAGAAATCTCCATCGATTTCTAAATAATTGATCAAGTTTTGGGCTACTTGTTACTTCTAATTAATCGCATTACACTAAAATTTTATGCGACTTTCAGTTAAAAAACCAGTGTTGAATTCAACTTTTCTCCGGGAGGGACTTCTGTGGCTCCGGAGGGGGGATTACACTTTTTTACCACTGAAAACACAAAATTTCAAATTTTCCGGGGGGGGGGGGTAATTGATAGCTCCGGGGGGGGGAATGACCTGCCCCTGAATTCAACACTCTAAAATATTCCTTATAAAATTATGTCAGATATTTCCCGTGCACAAAATTTCAGCTTGCTGGAGAAGGGACCGAAAAATCCAGGGACCGAAATGTCTCGGGACCGAAATGACCATGGACCGAAATGTCTCGGGACCGAAATGGCCAGGGACCGAAATGTCTTGGGACCGAAACGTCTCGGGACCGAAATGTCTCGGGACCGAAACGGCGGGACCGAAACGGCGGGACCGAAACGGCGGGACCGAAATGGCGGGACCGAAACGTCCTGCTTCCGAATATTTATAGGATATATAATCATACAGCATATCATAATTATTGGTAATTTTATTTGTTTTCGATTTTTCATGTGATTTATGGTTAATAATTACAAAATGATTTATTATGTATACGTTTAAAATCATTATAACATCTTCCGCTTTGCGCCTAATCAACATATTGTATTTTAGAATTAAAAAAGTAATGCGAAACAGCAATAATAAAAATAATAATTTAAACGCATACATTTACATATTAAAAAACCCATACAATTTTATATAGATATAATATACATAATTACATACAATATACAATTCTATAGCATATTAAAATTATTGGTACATTTTTTGCTTTCGATTTTTCATGTGATTTATTGTTAAAGATTACAAAAAGATTTATTAGTATATATATATATATTAATATATAATATATATGTTACAGGCCAAACCCGATTTTAGGCCAAACTAGATTGGCCTAGGCCAAGCCGGTCTATCCTAACGCCCATCGGATAAACTAGTTTTTCCTAGGCCAAACCGGTTTATCCTAACGCCTATCGGATAAACTAGTTTTTCCTAGGCCAAACTAGTCTATCCTAAGGCCTATAGGACAAACTAGATTTTCCTAGGCCAAACTAGTTTGGCCTAACTCTTATAGGATAAACTAGTTTAAACTGCTGTTTATTGGTCTGAACTAATTGATCCTAGGCCGATCTAGTTCATCCTAGGCCAATTAAATTTGGCGTGATTTTATTGAATTCGATGACCGCCTCAACGCCAACATTCTTGTTTGTCCTAGGCTGATCTAGTTTATCCTAGGCCAATGTAGTTGTACGTAATTTTAGCTCACGGGCGTGAAAGCCAGACATATAATGGACTCACAGGTTCTGTATATGTATGTATGCATGTATGTACGTATGTGCGTGTTTAAATACGTAACGCGATAACTCTTGATAGAGATATCCGATTTGCTTCAAATTTCGGATGTAGGTTCATTCTGATAAGGTACTTTTGTGATCAATTTTGGGTATTTATAGGATAAGAATAAAGGGAGGGGCGAAGGGAAGCTAATCCCCCACCGTTAATTTAGAGAAATGGATTTATCATGCAGAATTATCAGCTTTCATTTAAAATTTTAGATATAGGATCATTGTGACAAGGCGCCTCCGTCATTAGTTGTGGATGTTTATTGTTTAAGTTTAAAAGAAAGAGCAATGTAGGTAACACAACATAATTTAGATAAGTGGTTTTTGACGCAGAATCGACGAATTTGCTTTGAATTTTAGATATAGGTTCTTTCTGATAAGACGATTCCCTGAATAGTTTTGGGGGTTTAATGGTTAAGTATGAAGGGAAAAATGAAGAATTAACCTTTTATCTAGGAAAAACTGGTTTATCCTATGGATAATTAAAGTTTAGAGTTTTTAGAAACAAGTTGAGCGTAGGAAAAACTAGCTTATCCAATTTCCATTAGGATAAAACAGTTTGGCCTAGCCTAATCTAATTTCACTCGAAATCGGGTTTGGCCGGTAAAACAAACATGTCTTTTACAATAATAGTATAATTGTGTGTAAAGAGTCATTGCTTATAACATCAATACGGAAATTTAACATGTCCACCGTAGAGACATGATGATTTGGACATGGGTTTGCTTATTTTTATTTTTTTTTCTGCAGACTCATGCCAACTGAGATCAGACTTGCATTTATTATTATTATTATTATTATTATTATTATTATTATTATTATTATTATTATTATTATTATTATTATTATTATTATTATTATTATTATTATTATTGCATATTCGAGTCAGATCGGAGCTGAACATAATTTGGAATCGAACTGCGTTTTCCATTTTTGAGAAATTAATTACCTGTCGACACATAAGCTATTCTTGTCACGGCGTCAAGTTTTTCTTTTCCGTAAAGTCGTAAGCGGAAATTAGATTCAAAACGTAGCTTTAATAGTATTTTTTCAAAGGTACACCGCTTTTATGAAAAAATGATTAACGCCATTCGATTACATATTTTCTGAGTAATCTTATGCATTTCCGAAAATGAATTAGTTCTTAAATGTGTTAGGATGTATCTCTTTTGGATTTGAGAAAAGCCTTAAGGAATGACAGAGGAACATATTCACAAATCTACTTTTTACTGAACAGATTCAATAGTTATGATGGTTATAACTCTCCTTTTTTTCTTTTGTTCTAAACTACATTAATTATTTAATGAATCCCTTTGAAAGGTTTAAGAATCTAAATAATCAATAATACATTCAGGGACGTATTTAAGTAGAAATCATTAGGGGGGCGTAAATGACGATTTTGCCGACTAACTTAAAATATATATGTTTATATCTTTAAAAGTATGTTTCTGTATTTGTATATATGCATCTACCGGATGTCCTAAAATTGACTGACTGATTTTAAAACTCAGTAACTTGCAAATTGTGGTAGCTGTAAAATTAAATTCCTACAAGAGTGTTATGTAAGAATGTAAGATAGCAGGAGTTTTTTACCGCGATTCTCGATTTTAATTTAAAATAGCGGAGATAGATGGTACTGTTAGCAACAGGTGCTAAATCTGAGCCCTTTTGGCTTCTTTTCTCAATTCTGGTGTGAAAGAAAAAGATTAAATATATGCAGTGGACTCCTAATAACAAAATTACATTGGTAACTGAGAATCATTTCATATATTTAATCTCCTTTTGTCGCAACAAGACTGAGAGTGAAGAGAAACAAAATATCGGCCCCCAATTTAACAACCATTGCTAGCAATGTCATGTATTTCTTCTATTTTAAACTTACGTCGAGAAACGCTGTAAAAAACACTTCTCACATCTTACCTAACCCTTCTGCAAATATTTTTTAAATAACTGCGACCATTTGTAAGTTATTGAATTTTTAAATCAGTTAATTCATTTTAAGACATCCTATATGTTCTATATAAAATTCAACATTATTAACCCACCGAGATTAACTCATTAGTGCCTAGCGTCCCTTTTTAGGGACTATATAAATAAGTACTATTTTTTAAGAGACATCAATAAATTAAGATCAAAGTTATTCTTCTTTTAAAAGTGGTGGAAAACCCAAAAATTTCATTTTTATTGAAGAAAATAATTTGGGCATTAATAGGTTAAATTTTTCACGTTAAAACATCGAATATTTTACACTTATTGAGGAGACTATAAGATATATTTAAAGATGGACATTCTATACTACCCCTTACGTTATATTGCTATAAATATTCCAGTTGCGTATTTTCATATTAATGAAAATTTGTTTACTTTATTGCTGATAGTACAGCAGGAAGTTCGAATCCAAATTAATTAAACAAGTTGAAATTTTTAGTAAGAAGTTACTTGGAATTTATTTACAGTAAACTTATTTATATTAAAAAGGATTAAATCAAAATTTATTTTATTACTCTTCCTAGGTCGGGCTGGGATAGGGACTTACTTTTTTCCTGAAAGATCGGATCAGGCCGGGCCTAATATATTTTTTCCGTACCGAGCCGGGCTGATTTCATTCTTCTTAGCCTTCATGGGCCAAAATATTTTGTCCCAGTTTTGAGCCAGCCTATATGAAAATCATTGTCTCGGCGTAGCCAGGTCTGTTAAAAGATCAGTAAAATTTGGCCTGAGCCAAAAATTTTTGCAAAAAAAGCATACAGTTTAAAATCGCCTTTATTCTTCAATTAAATATAAAAATTTATTCTTTTTAAAGAATCGTAGATTTCTAAGCTCATTAAAATGTATTAAAATGTACAAAAAAGTATTTGCCTATGGCAGAATAATGTTTTAAATTGAAAATTGCGTTTCATCCATACAAAATTAATGCAATAATATGTGAGGGTAAAATATAATACATTTTTATACCTGCTAAGAAGGAAACATGTCTATAACGATTTTTTTCTTTCCTATGCGATTCCGTTTTAGAAGATTTTACTGTATACCATTTTTAAGATATTTATATCTCCAATACATGGAATACGGATTAATAGTATTAAGGATAACTGAAACATTTACATACAACAAACAGCGGTTCATTTTAAACATAAACTACGTCATTTCTATATAAATGAAGATCATAAACGTTAGAAAAATTCTAAGGTATTTTTTTTTAATCAGACCTTCTCCATACAAGCAAAAATCACTATTTAGTAGAAATTCAATTGGACTGAGTTGGAATTTTGCGGGCCGGTTTCGGGTGAAATTCCAACTTCTTTTTAGGGCCGGGCCAAGATTTTTTTCAAACAGGTCGAGCCTGAAAATTATGGCCCGTGTGGATCTCTATCTCTAGTCTCTAAGAGGGATAAAAAAAACATTTTATCCAACAGACAGGTAAATTTTTCAATAATCGGCTTTAGACGTAAATAATCGACTAAATTATTCAACCCATTTCATTGAACTTTACCTATGTCACATCAGCTGCGGATATCTAGAAGATAAACAAACACCATCGAACTGAGAATCAGCTGCACGGATCATCACCACATCGAATTGACGGCTGAATTTTCAATATTCGCATGTTAAAATGCAACTGATCCGCCAAAGTCATTCTTAGTGCCACCTGAAGACCTGATTTTCGTCAATGATCGATAGATTTATCATCAAATTTTCCTGTATTAGAGCCAGAATTTCACTATTGGCCAGAATTTTCAGGCCCAGTCCCGACTCGAATGGTAGTTATCTTGGACCGGCCTATCCAATGTAAAAATTTTAAGTTTGGTCCGTTTATATTTATAGTACACAGCCCCGCCCTGCGCGATCTGGCCCAATTCAATTTCTGTAAGAACAAAAAATCACAATTTTGTCTTAACTACAATTAAGATTCCTTTAACAATATTGCATGCATATTTATATAATAAATTTACAGTATATCTTACAGTATATACAATATACACTATATTGCCATTGATTAGGAAAAAGGAAGGGAAAAGTAGTCATTAATGTTGCTTTTATGTACTTTCTGTCGTGCGAACGCATCGTAATACACTATATTGCCATTGATTATTGGACACTTGCGGTTTTAGACATTTTACTAAATATCTAGAAAAATACATGAGGAATCATCTCGAAACTCTTAGAGTATAAATATAATTGTATACGCCATACATCGCCGTGAAGATTTTTTACCGAAACTCCATAGGGGACCGTCAACAAATTAAAAAAGAATGAATATCTTTTGAATAACCCTGTCAAAACTAATGTAGTAAAAGTGCTCAAACTCTAGATTATGATTGAATGCCTTATTGTAATATACTGTGTTCATTTTTATGCAAATAGCATGCATACTCGCAGACTAATTAAGGTTTTTATAAAAATGGTCCCAAATTTTTCCAAGTTTTTTCCTTATAATTTTCAGAGTTCTTAATATAAAATAATATTTTTTTCAGAAAATATGACAAACAACATTGCACACAATACCTTGTAATCAGAATAAAAAAATAATGAAAATTTTGTACAAAATGAGTAGGTTTACTAAATAATTTTTTACTGCGCATGCGTCAAAGATATCAAAATTTCATTTGCATATTATGTTAGTTAAATGTATAGAGCAACTTTTGGGAAAGTCACAAAATCATAACTTGAAAATTCTGAAAATAATCGTCAATTGAATTAGTTGAAAATCCGTTATTCTCAAAATGAAGCAAAAACAAGAGGGGTTGTATCCATATATTCATTGATTAGTGTCAATTAGTGCTCGCGATGGGATACGTATAGCAGCTATACGATTAATCGATATACGTATATCCGTATAATACGTTTTTCTGCTATACGGATACTTTCGAATATACGTTTAAACGTATCCGGATACGTATAACGCGTATCAACTAAACGTATATTTAAGAATACGTATATTTAAAGTATACGTATATTCCACGTATCGTATCTAATTTAAATAGTAGACTTCATAAGTCGTATATCACTGAATTGAGAATAATTTGGAAATCGGTGGTGTTAAGACAGGAATCCGCATAGTATGTCTTATATATGAGATCGAGCAATAAAAAGCGTATACTTTATAAAACATTTTGCAAAAAGTTCACAAAAAATCTGACTCTTGATTGGCCAATCTCGTTTCACTAACTGTGAAATATCTATCTGGATTCCGACCAAGATTGTAGAAATCGTAAAAAAGACAGCATAGTAGCATTACCTGTTAAACGATTTACACACAAAACTAATCAGCACCAATTTCTATCAGGCACTGCCTGAAAATATAGGGGAGACTGGGGTACATGTGAACATAGCTTTTTTTCTCATAACTGGGTTAATTTCTGTAAGCAAAACTACTCAATATAGTAAACAGTACTTTTTTTACGCATGGTAATTTTTTTAATTATTTTTATAGCTCTTCTTACTTTTCTTAATAGTTTTATGAATTCAAAAAAAATGTTCATATGTGCCCCAACGAAGGGGCAGCTGTAAAACACAAGGGCAACATGTGAACACAAGGAAAAATAATTATTTGACACGTTTTTTATTATCTTTTCCATATGTTACCACAATCATTATTTGTACTATCTGTTAAATTCACCATAAAGAAAAATATATGTATATTTATTTAGTTTCAGAGTGATATGTTTAAGCAAAATATTATAAAATAAAAAAAGGTTGTTTTTTGGGGGGAAGAGGGGGGTTCGATAATTGATAAACTATTGTTGCAATAAAATAAAAGCTTAAAGAAGTAAACTTGAGAAAATAATAGAATTTAAATTTTGTTTAGGGCCTTTTGTTTGAGAAAGATTTTAGGGAGGGAGCATTTGGATAATATTTGTCGGAAATCTACCGAAAGGCCAAAGAATTTCATTCCTATATTTACCTTATTTGCCTATAAATTAAGGATAAAAAATTGTTTTCCGTTTATAAGCTTCCTCCAAATTTAATTTCTTTTGCTTTTAAAAGAAAGGGGGGGTGGAAGTCAATAATGAAGATTTCACAGTAGTTTAAAAATTTTATTTTCTTAAAATATAATTTTATTTTCAAAGCACCAAATAACATAGCTGTTTAAGAAATGGAAGTAAACTAATACTACAAGTTTGCAACAAATGAAATAGAAAATTTTTCAAAGTTGTTAAACGTAATATTTTTTGCATTAACGATGCATAAAAAATAGTATTGAAAACCGTTAAATAAAATAATATATAACATTTATTGCATTTTAGAAAACATTAAATTTATTTAAATTACAATTGAACATAAACGAGCTTGTTGCTTTTTATGTATTTGCTGACAGATATGTTTGTAAAAGTTTCTATACAAAATCAAGTTTATAAGACAGAAATGTCTTCTATTTCAATAAAATTATAGATAATGGAGCTGGCATTATTTTCAAGAAGTTAACTAAAAGGAACAGAATAACTGAGTGATTATTGGAGAATTTAATGCCGTTTTCAGATCTGCTCCAATTAGACTCTTCATAAGTGCCCCACACTCCTACAAGAGTTAAAATGACAAATCTTTAACATTTTTCAATTTTAGCAAAAAAAAAAAAAATTATCATAAATATTTATTAGTATCCACAATATATGTTAAAACATTATTAAAAAAATGAATAAATAAATAAAATTATTCTCTTAGCAAGTTGGAGATTTTACTTTTGAGTTCAGTTAAGCAGTATTTTGGCTCCTGGGGACAAACAAAATGTCGAAGAGCTTCAACAATTTTTTTCCAAATGTCTATAGGTGCTACTATCTTTGGTAATTTTTTGAAATAATAAGACATACAATAACTTGTGAAAAATAGCAATGTTCTCATATGCCCCATTTTCACATGTGCCCCAGTCTCCTCCATATATGTTTCTTAATTCTGTGTATTATGTTTTGAGATAGAGCGCCCACAAATCTCATGTCACACACAGACAGACAAAGTCACAAACTCACAGGCAGATATTTTTTAAAAACATGTTTTTCGCACTCTTACCCTTAAAACGTGTAAACCCATCGAAAGTTTTTCCTTATTGATTAAATACTTTCTTCTTGTAAAGATACAAAAAAATATAAAAAAATAAGTACTGCGCCATAGGTCTTCCAAAGAATAGTTTGATTCTATCACAACTAATGTAAGACATTTCATAATAAATAACTGGAAAAAAAAACCAAAATCTAAACTGAGGAACGTATTCAGATTTTTTTAAGTGCCTGCAAAACAAGTAGTAGCTAAGTAAACGCATCGCAGTTCTTCGAACAAAGAAACGCGATGGGGATACTCTACCGGATATTTCTCAATGTCGTTAATCCGCAGAAGGACATTAAAAAATCAAATTTCATACCTTGAACGAAAAACGTTTAAACGTTTATACGTTTAACCGCTTGCTTTACTTTTAACCGATCCGTATATACGATGTACCGTATATGCTCTTTTGTGCTATACGTATAATCGCCGATGCCGTATTATACGTATAGCAAATCCGTATTTCGTATAATACGTATTATACGTATACTCGTATAAACGTATAATCGAGAGCACTAAGTGTCAATATAGAAAACACAATACGGGATGTACTACTACATTTGGATAAAATCCCTCATTTTTTTGCTTCATTTTGGAAACAACTGATTTTATCCTTTTTCTATAAACGATTACTTTCAGAATTTTCAAGCTAAGATTTTGAGACTTTTACAAAAGTTGCTCTACACATTTAGCTAGCATAATATGCAAATGAAATTTTGATATCTTTGACGCATGCGCAGTAAAAGATTATTTTGTAAACCTACTCATTTTTCATACAATTTTTATTATTTTTTAATTCTGATTACAGGGTGCTGTCTGCAATGTTGTTTGTCCTATTTTCTGAAAAAAATATTATTTTATATTAAGAACTCTGAAAATTATAAGGAAAAAACTTGGAAAAATTTGGGACCATTTTTATAAAAACCTTAATTAGTCTGCGAATATGCATGCTATTTGCATAAAAAGGAACACAGTATATTACAATAAGGCATTCAATCATAATCTAGAGTTTGAGCACTTTTGCTACATTAGTTTTGACAGGGTTATTCAAAAGATATTCATTCTTTTTTAATTTGTTGACGGTCCCCTATGGAGTTTCGGTAAAAAATCTTCACGGCGATGTATGGCGTATACAATTATATTTATACTCTAAGAGTTTCGAGATGATTCCTCATGTATTTTTCTAGATATTTAGTAAAATGTCTAAAACCGCAAGTGTCCAATAATCAATGGCAATATAGTGTATTACGATGCGTTCGCACGACAGAAAGTACATAAAAGCAACATTAATGACTACTTTTCCTAGACGTTTCAACATTCAAATAAGGATTCATAATAAATAAATAATAAAAATAATAATAATTTAGTTTAGAATACTTTTGAAGCTGTCTAATAAAAAGTAGATTTGTGAAAATATTTCTCCGACATTTATTAAAGTTTTCCCAAAACAAAAGGGCTATTTTTGGACACACTTCTGAATTCATTTATTTTCGGAAATGTATAAGATTGGCAGGTGTTCTCATTAGAAACTATTCAATCGAATGACGTTATTTATTTTTTGGTAAAGGCAATGCATCTTAGATAAAATAGTGTTAAAGAAAGCGTTTTGAAACGAATTTCCAGTTCCGACATCACGAAAAAGGAGAAAAACCTGAAGCCGTAACAAGAATCTTTTATTGTCAACTTTATATATATATATATATATATATATATATATGTATATATATATATATATATGTATGTATATATATATATATATATATATGTATGTATATATATATATATATATATATATATATATATATATATATATATATATATATATATATATATATATATATATATATAAATTACTATTGGATTCAAAATCGCTTCAATAGTCAGGCTTGTCAGTTTTAAGCCTTTACAGTTAAAGGTAGTTTAAAAATGTGCTGTTTAGCAATACATTTGACCACCTTACGATATATTTCCGAAAATTACTTTAACGGAACATTATCGTTTTTAATATTTTTACAAAACATGTTGTCTGCGCTATACATCCTGAGAACAATTAAGTACAGTTCCAGCCCGTCTCGACTTCACTCAGAAAAAAAGCAAGCTTGATTTTAGCACTGCACGAGTCTGCTAAAGAAAAAAGAAACTCAGCTCAGACACCATGCCTGATGCCGACTTCTATGGTGGACATGCAACATTTCTGTATTGATTTATCAAACTAGCATCGGTTCATGACGAACATTTACACTTATTCTCCCGAAAATCATATTCATTGAAACTAGCCAATATTTTACCGGTTTTGCTTACTCTTTTAGATCGGGCCGGCAGGCCCACTAATATTTTTTACCGGCCTAGCTGGTCCGTTTAATTTATTTGCTGGCATGGCCCGTATTTTTCGTTTATCAGCCCGTTGATAAAAATGTCTTAATTCTGCCGACCCGACCCGTTTGAAAATTGTCTTTATTTCGACTGGCCGACTGCGGGCCTCGGATCAAGCCCGGGCCCGTGCAAGTCCCTATCTTGTACCCTAAGATATGAAAAACATAGACGACTGGGAGCAGGAAAACACAGTGATAAACCTTCCAATTGACCACTAAAATAGAGTTTTTGACAGTTGTTTCCACCAAGTTATGGCTTTGGCAGATCAGTTGCATTTTACTATGATAATCGAGTTCTGTCCAATCCTATAATTTTAGCCACAAACTCAATGAGGTTTGTATAGTGGCTTTCCTGTCCAATAAGAATGAAGAACATTTTTACTCAACTTTCCTTTCGTCCAATAAACAGTCTTTTTCGGACGGTACATAGTCGCCGAAGTGTGATTGTTGCCACTCCTGGGTTAAGTCCATGCACACGAAAAAATATGAATATCTTCACCGAAGTGCTTCACCGAATTTTTAATGCTAGTTGATCTACTAGAACTCTACTCATCTACTGCAAATTCTCAAAAAAACTAGTCTTTCCCGATTTTTTTTTTTTTTTTTTTTTTTTTTTTTTTTTCAAATTATTTTCAGCAGTCACGAGAAGTCGAAAAATGGTGAGGCAAACTTCGGATTCTCGGAAGAAATCCTTTAGAAAAATACTAAGGATTGGTGTTTTTTAGTGTGTGTTTTAAATAAAAACATGTAAAATTGAAAAAAAAACGGGTGTTTTACAGTTGTATCGATTGATACTGACTACCTAGAATTTGCCGACTGTCATCGAAGTTGCCGACATTAGGGGGGCGAGACGCCCCCCTACGCCCCCCCAGTAGCTACGCCCCTAAATACATTGTGTACTTACCATTCTGTGAACACATCGTAATTTAAAAATACATTTTAAATTTATCCAGTAAATATGTATGCATTATTTTTTAAAGGAATGGATGCAGTATTTTTTAAAGGAATTTATGTTAAGTAAAATGTGATTTTGTTTTGCAGAAATTGAGTAGGGCCAAGTTGAGCCGGACTGAGTCTCTTTTCACTGATTTTTGTACAGGCAGGGCTCGGGCTGACCTTTTAATTTTTACACCGGGTCACGGCAAAATAACTTTCCTTCGGGAAGGGCGGGGCCTGGGCCTCGAAATTTCGGCCCGTGCAAACCTCTGCCAGTATTCTACAACCCTTCGAATAAAATACATTATATGAAGGTGATGACAAAACCACTATGCACAAGGTTAGCTATGGAGCAGTAGTCGGGATCAATATTAAAAAGAATATTGCCCAATTAAACTGATGGCTTTGCATTCACAGGCTGTTTACACTAATTGTGTATTACAGCCTTTTTTTTTTTTTTTTTTTTTAAAGAATAACTTCCTTGAAAAATAAAGTAAGTTGGATTACCTTCTCCCCGTTTCCCCTGATATACTTAACCATTGAATCCCCTTAACTAATCACAGACACGCTTTATAAAATTAAACAATTATCCAAAATTGAAGCAAATCAGATAATTCTGCTCAAAAAACCATTCATCTGATTTAAGGAGGGTAATCCCTCATTCCTTCCTTTATACTTAATCATTAAACCCTCAAAACAATTCAGGGATTAGCCTTATAAAGAAAAAAACTGTGTTGAATATTTACGGCATATCGGATAAATCTGCATAAAAACCCATTTATCTAATTTAAGGAAGGCGATAAAACGTCCACTCCTCCATTATACTTAACCAAAAGAAAAAACCCAAATTAATTTAGGAAGCGCCTGATAAAATGAATTCATGTCCAAAATTTTAAGCAAATTGGATAATTCTGTATTATAACCAATTGATCTAATTTAAGGAAGGAAATAAATTGTAATTATCCCCCTTATATTTAACCGAAGAACCAACAAAATTAATCAGTGAAGCGCTTCATCAGAATGAACAAATCCAAGATTTGCAGTAAATCGGTTAATTCTGCATGAAAAACCCATTTGCCAAAATTAGGCGGTATCCCCCCCCCGTTCTTCCCGTTGTTTTTATTCAATTAACGCCCAAAACTAATTAGGGAAGCGCTTTACCAGAATGAATTTATTTCTAAAATTTGAAGCAAATCAGTAAACTCTGCGTGAAAAAAGCATTTACATAAATTATGGGGCGTTAACCCTACTCCCCCTCTCTTTATACTTAAACAATGAACACCCACAACTAATCATGGAGGCGCCTCAAGAAAATGCTCCTATACCTAAAATTTGAATAAAATATGCTAATAATGCATGAAAACCCATTTATTTGAATTAAGGGAAGGAACCTCTCGTCCCCCCCCCCCCCCGTTATTCTTCTCCAATAACCTCTCAAAAATAATCAGAAATGCTCCTTATAAGACCTTATAAACCTATATAAAAAGTTTGATGCAAATCGAGTATTTCTATCAAGAATTATTGCGTTACATACTTTACGTACATACATAGATACAGAACCTACGGGCACATTAGTTCTCAGGCTTTGGTAGCCTGATGATATAAAAACACGTCAAATTACATTATTTCTATCAAGAGTTATCGCGTTGCGCACATACGTACGTACATACGTACATACAGAGCCTGTGAGCCCATTATTTCTCTGGCTTTGACGCCGGTGAGCTAAAAACACGTAAAACTGCATTGGCCTAGGATAAACTAGATCAGCCTAGGACAAACAAAAATGTTGCCGTTGAGGCGGTCATTGAATTGATTAAAATCATGCCAAATTGAATTGGCCTAGGATAAACTAGATCAGCCTAACTAGTTCAGACCAATAAACAGCAGTCCAAACTAGTTTATCCTATAAGAGTTAGTCCAAACTAGTTTGGCCTAGGAAAATCTAGTTTGTCCTATGGGCCTTAGGATAGACTAGTTTGGCCTAGGAAAAACTAGTTTATCCGATTGGCGATAGGATAAACCGGTTTGGCCTAGGAAAAACTAGTTTATCCGATGGGCGTTAGGATAGACCGGTTTGGCCTAGAAAAAACTAGTTTATCCGATGAGCGTTAGGATAGACCGGTTTGGCCTAGGCCAATCTAGTTTGGCCTAAAATCGGGTTTGGCCTGTAACATATATATATATATCAATCCCAATTTCATGAAAATATTTATTAAGCACCAGGTGCATAATGTATAAATATTATTAAAAACAGTGAACAAAAATAACAATATTGAACAATATAAAAAGTCACCCGCAGAACCAAAAGCCATCACTCTTCAGCAGGCGGAATGGCTTTAACCTTCCCCCCCGCTATTTAAATAAAGCTTAATCAGCAGGTTTCGTGTAATCTGGCAAAATCTTGCATTAAATATGAAAATGACTTACTCAAAAGTCACTCAAAAATTATTTCAAAAATCATTTAAAGATCAATTCAAATAAATAAGCTTTACTTATATGTTGAAAATTTTTGAATCGTAATAAACCATTTAAAGAATACACTTTTATATTCATGAAATCTTAATTGATTATAGTATAAAATGCAAGCAAATGCCACACCTCCGCCTGAACCCGCTTATTAGCACAAGAGATAAACTTACTACATAAGCACGGCCTTTTAATTTCAGCAGGTGACAAAAACTTTAACTCAAACGAAGACCAATCCACATTTCAATCAACACAGCCTATTTCTTTCCGGTCGTGTCTTCTTTCTGCACGTTATTTCATCCACAGTCATCCTTTCTACCTTGTAGACTTTAAGATAACCGCTTCATGTAACAATACTCCAGAAGGCAGCATTCCTCTCAGCTACGCCTCCAATCCAAAAAGTTGCCATTTATTGAAAAGTAACTTTACATAATATCTTAAAAATTCACTCGGATAATTATTTTTATAAAATAAATTACCTAAAAACTTATAAACCTGTTTATTTACATTGAAATCATTATTGCATATTTTTCTAAATCTAATAAACTGATTTATAACTGTATTAATAAAAACTTTTTTATTCAGGTTGGAGTACCAATGGGGTAAATTTATAGTATAAAAATCAAAACTGTTTCTTTTATCATATAGATCGATATTGATACTATTGTCTGAAATATTAAAAGAAATATCAAGGAAATCTACTTTGTTATCAATATTGTTAGCTTTGTTTAATTTTAAGAAATCAGGATAAATTTTATTGTATTCATTAAAAAAATCAAAATTATAAATCAATATGTCGTCAATGTATCTATACATATGTAAATGCTTATTATATTTAACTGTATAATTGTATTCATAATAAAATAAAAACAAGTTAGCAGCAGTGCTAGAATAGTTAGTTCCCATTCCGATTCCACATGATTGATTAAATATATTATTCCTGTAAACTACATAATTATTATAAAAACAAAAATGACATAAATTCAAGAAAAATTCCCGATTAATATTTAGCTCCTCATTGATACAAAAAGTGTCAAAAATATCTTTAAGAACATTGTATAATGAATCTATAGGTATGTTATTGAACAAATTCTCAAAATCAAAAACCTGCATGAAATGAGGAGTGAAGTGTTTTTTGTCCAAAACCTCATAACTATTATCGATTGACCAAAAATGGCTGGTGTTTTTAAATTTATATTTAAGAAAACCGTATATCCTTTTTAATAATTTTTGAAGAACTATGTTAAAATCTCTATTGATACTTTTGGTCGTGCTACAAATAAATCTGAATTTCTTTGGATTTTTATGAAATTTTGGAGTCATAAACAAAAAAGGTAATGTGTGATGACTAGACAGATTGAAATTATAAGAGTATAAAGTTTTACATTTCTTTTTAAAAGCAATACATTTTTTATGAATGGGGTTTAAATTTTCATTAATTTTAGTGTAAAAACTATCATTTTGTAATTCATTAATTACTATATCAGTATAAAATTTTTTACATATAACAGCATAATTGTTCGCAGCTTTATCCACTGTGACAAAAACAAATTTATTCTGCAAATCCTCAATATCTTTATAATCATTTTTATTAAGCTTTTGATATTCATATCTATCATTATTTAAAAATGTAGATAAACTTGATTTAAAATATTTAACTATGTTATCTTTCCAATCAAAAAAAGCCTCCAAAGGTAAACTATTCTTATAACTTTGTTGTTTAATAAAATTATCAATATCCTCATTAAAAATTACCAAAGCCTTTTTCATACTAATTTTTTCATTCAATCTAAATTTGGTTCCAAAGTTCATTAAATATCTTATATTACTATTAGGAATTATGTTTAAATCACCAGTAATTACATGCTTATGAAAATTATCTATCCAGTCATCATAATCTCCACTGTTGCAAAAACAATTTATAACCGAATCCACCTCACTTTCAGCAATTTGTCTATAATTAAATATTTTACCACTAAACGGTCTATTATAATTAAAAGCCACAGTAATAAAGCAATTCTTAATTGGAAAAAGATTATAATTATCATTAAAGACTTTATTGAAATTCAAATTATCAAACGACTTTTGCTGAAATTTTATCTTAAAATATAGTTTATCCTTGTCACTATTTAACTTATTCATTAACTTAAAATTTATTAAGTCAAAAATTAGATCCCTAAATTGTGAATTTTTAAATTTAAACTTATCCAATGTAAATTTTAATTTCTTCAATGTTTTAATCTTTAATTTAAAAACCTCAGTTTTAACCATTTTAATACTGTAAGTCAATACAAAATTTTCTTCTAAATCTTTTAACCAAGTATCAGGAACAATATTGTTAAAAATATAGCTAAAACGATGTGAACCCCTTTTGCCTCTATTTATCACAATCATATTATTAAATTTAATACATAAATCATATACATTGACTATATTCTTGATATTAATATGATTTAACATAGTGTTAAGTCCATAGGGATAAATAGATTTAAATTTTATCATAAAATCATTCTCACGAGCTAATCTGTCAGCTTTATCTTCAACATGGTCCAGTATTTCAATCTGGATTTTATCAAATGAGTGTAATCTAAAATGTAGAATTTCAAAAGTTGGATTTTGTTTTTTAGCTGTATTGGATCTATGTTGATTAATACGACTATGTAATTCATCACCAGTTTGCCCAACATAACTTTGTTTGCATACTAAGCAAATTATTCTATAAATGACATTATTAAATTTGCAAAATGGTGTATAATTTTTAGGCAACTCTCCAGTGGTGACACAGCCCACTATACAAGTCTTACACAATTTATTTTTACATCTGTAGTATTTCATTTCATTATATTTTATATATCGTAACTTATTTATTAAGATTTTTTTAAGCACATAGGCTTACTTGCAATGAAACAATTAACAGAACAATATGCACCCAAGCACTTATAAAAATATGTAAAATATGTAAAATATATATGACATAAGCGCCCCATGCAGCTTATATTGCCATACATAAATATATGTTTGCTAACAGTATGTAGATTATTGCAACCGTAGGCGCCATTGCAGCACTCATCAATTGCAACAAACATATATATCAATCCCAATTTCATGAAAATATTTATTAAGCACCAGGTGCATAATGTATAAATATTATTAAAAACAGTGAACAAAAATAACAATATTGAACAATATAAAAAGTCACCCGCAGAATTTTAGGTAATTTATTTTATAAAAATAATTATCCGAGTGAATTTTTAAGATATTATGTAAAGTTACTTTTCAATAAATGGCAACTTTTTGGATTGGAGGCGTAGCTGAGAGGAATGCTGCCTTCTGGAGTATTGTTACATGAAGCGGTTATCTTAAAGTCTACAAGGTAGAAAGGATGACTGTGGATGAAATAACGTGCAGAAAGAAGACACGACCGGAAAGAAATAGGCTGTGTTGATTGAAATGTGGATTGGTCTTCGTTTGAGTTAAAGTTTTTGTCACCTGCTGAAATTAAAAGGCCGTGCTTATGTAGTAAGTTTATCTCTTGTGCTAATAAGCGGGTTCAGGCGGAGGTGTGGCATTTGCTTGCATTTTATACTATAATCAATTAAGATTTCATGAATATAAAAGTGTATTCTTTAAATGGTTTATTACGATTCAAAAATTTTCAACATATAAGTAAAGCTTATTTATTTGAATTGATCTTTAAATGATTTTTGAAATAATTTTTGAGTGACTTTTGAGTAAGTCATTTTCATATTTAATGCAAGATTTTGCCAGATTACACGAAACCTGCTGATTAAGCTTTATTTAAATAGCGGGGGGGAAGGTTAAAGCCATTCCGCCTGCTGAAGAGTGATGGCTTTTGGTTCTGCGGGTGACTTTTTATATTGTTCAATATTGTTATTTTTGTTCACTGTTTTTAATAATATTTATACATTATGCACCTGGTGCTTAATAAATATTTTCATGAAATTGGGATTGATATATATGTTTGTTGCAATTGATGAGTGCTGCAATGGCGCCTACGGTTGCAATAATCTACATACTGTTAGCAAACATATATATATATATATATATATGTATGTATGTATATAAAACCATTATAAACCAATGCGAATGATCATTTACGATTGTGAATATAAAAATTAATAAAGTTTTGGCGAATTAAAAACGAAAATAATAATAATAATAATAATAATAATAATAATAATAATAATAAAACATATCGTCATATGAAGTGGAACAAGGAACTGAAAATTTAGTAAACATTGGAAATTTTTATAGAATCAAGACAGATTCTTCAGCCCTTGGCCTGAACATAGTACCCCCTCTCCTCACAGAGCAAGGGGAAAAAAAAGAAATATAATTATTTTTTTTAAGTTAAAAATTTCAACAAGAAAATGTATAAAAATGTAACAAAAGTAGGCTGCGGCCTCATCGACAGTAGGTTTTATTTCAAAATCAGCCGAGGTTAATATATATATATATATCTTTATATATGAGGAAGGAGCCCAGAAGCCAAGGGATACAAGTGACAAAATTTAGATTTCGAGTAAATTGAGTTCAAAGTTAAACATCAATTGTAATTGAATGAATTGAGATATGAAACTTTTGCTTATATCTTAATGATCCTTGAACTCTTATTTCAAAAACTGTTTTAAAAAATGTGAAATACAATTTTTCTTTTTATTTATAACAAAGCAATGTTTATCATTATTCGGCACTTGTATCCCTTGGCTTCCAAACAGTAATGAAAAGTTCTTGGAAGCTAAAGGTACAAGTGCCGAATGAGCACAAAAAATGCAAAAATTATGAAATAAAAAATTGTATTTATGAAAAAATTAAGAAAATGTTGATACACATAAATGAAAAGACAAAATTTTGTTTTAATATAAATTCTAAAAACGGAAAAATTATGAAATAAAAAATGAATTTATGAAAAAAAAATGAACGATGTTGATATAAATGAATGAAAGGAAATTTTTTTTGTTCTAATATAAGTTTTAAAATTTTATTATAAATTTTGAAACATTGAAATTTTATATTTTTTAACACTTTCTAACAAAACTGAAAAGTGAATGTGATTTTAGTTTGTCTGTCCGTGCCTTAACTCTCGTAAATATACTCGGATTGCCCTGAATTTTTTGGGAATTATTCACGTTTACCTCAACACGAACCTATTGCAAATGAAGTTTCTAACACGATTAGTTTATTTACAGGAACAATCAAAAGTTTTCCGTTAAATTACGGGTTATGCGAAAATCGTTTCAAATGAATTTTAAAAAAGTTACAACCTGTCAAACACATTAAAATTTATATGCATTTACGAATTGCATTAAAATAAACATTCTGTAAAATATGAGGTGGAAAGAATAAATATCTTTTATTTACAGGGCTACACAAAAGATTTACATTACCTAATGATAAAGAGGGAATTTTTTACAATATATTTTAATTATATTACAATTTTCATGGATAATAAAATTGATATACATTACAGACGCTTAATATAAGTTATTTCGCTTATAATACGGAGTACTCAGCATTTACAGGGACACAAAAAAGCTTTCAAATAGTATATTCTATCCGAAGTACTGTATATTATCGATGATGATTGATTGATGGATGAAAAGCATTTTTAATTATGATATGCGCTTTTAAGTTTCACTAAATTTATACATATTAATATATATGCATATTGTAATAACTTAGCCCTTAGTAGATTAATATGCTAAGTGGTAGGTAGCGTGTGTGCCGCTCGGCAAATAATCCAGGCAAGAATATTTAATGGAGAATCTATTTTCTTATTTGTAGAACAAAAAAGATCCTCTGGAGTAAATATATACAGCATAAAAATTATTATAGAACACGTAGGCTCTTATACCAACTAGCTTCAACTAGAGTTTTGATTGAGTTCCAAAAACAGAAAGTTCGTGATAGTCGTAAAGTCTCTGAAAATTACGCACAACGTAAAGGTAAAATAGTTCACAGATTACGGCGTTATTAATCTACTCAAGACGAGAGTTATCGCTGTCTCTCCTGGCGAGAGAATACTCCGTGATGCTGCACGTGCACTGAGATCAAAATCACCTTCTAAAATCCACTGGCGGGATTTATCTTACCACCTCTCAAAACCGAACTGCTTCACTTGATCGGGAACGAGAGAACACTCCGAGCTAACCGCTCTGCTCTCTCTTCACTCTCTGCGAGAAAAATCTCTCCGAATCCTCCTTGCAAGCCCCTGGCTTCTCTTTTTCTTACGATCCCGGAGCTCATCTAGACCTCCCTTTAGAGGTCACAAACCAATCATGAACCTTAATGGTCTTTTCTTCATTACATGATTAGTAAAATTGTGCTATTATTGGTACCTGAAATTTCACACCCACGGCGCCGGTCTGTCTGGCGTTCTTGACCCCTAGGTACTTTCGCTTCGTGCCGGAGCGACGTCAAAGGCATGATGCGGGCGATCGTCCATTCACCCTAGTGTCATTCGCCTGTCGGTTCCGTTGATCGATAATAAAGTAGCGGTCTTATGATATCGCCGACATTCTCGCGAGGGTCACTTTGAGTTTGCAGCTTCATGGTGAAACCTCTTTCAGAAATAAATGCCTATTTCTGATACTTTGCTTTAAAATCCTATGATAATTCTGAATTATCAAAAAGCTTTCAAATAGTATATTCTATCCGAAGTACTGTATATTATCGATGATGATTGATGGATGGACGAAAAGCATTTTTAATTGTGATATGCGCTTTTAAGTTTCACTAAATTTATACATATTAATATATATGCATATGTTCATATAAATTCTATAGTTCATGTACAGAGCTATACAAAAGATTTCGTAAAGGTTACTGAATATGAGCGTACACTGTAAAAACAAAATACCCAAATTGGGTTGAAAGATTTTTGGGTACAGCATTGTTCTAATTTGGAAAGTTCAGTTTCTAGCACAAAATCGTTTTAAATAATTGTGATTTTTAATGACATTAAAACAATTAAAATATCTTAGATAGTATATACCTTATACCTCAGAAATTTTGATTAATTTAATGTTAATAAAGATCTGCTCTGTTTTGAACCATTTTGGGTTATCTATTTTGGGAACAATACTCTACCATTTTGGAATCCTTACTGTACCATTTCAGGAAAATTACTATACCCAGAAATCTTTCAACCCAATTTGGGTCTTCAATTTTTACTGTGTAATTTACTTAAAGATTGCTTTTAAATAAGTAATATATTTGTCAGGATCTGATAGCACCTGTGCTAAAGAATGTAATGTCTACTCTTTCTCTATTTGAATATCTCATATTGTATGGTTGTGTACAGAATTTCCAAGGTGACATTCCTTCTTCGTGGAAAGGGGAATTGCCAGCTAATCCTTTACAGGTGGGGTGTTAGAGAAAAGAGATAGCTGAGAGGCAGGTCCACCTGTCAGTGAAGTATGCGGATGGTGAGCAGATTAGCAGCATGCCACTAAGCAAGAAAAGAATGGAGTGTCCAATGAGGAGGCTCCAAAGGGGTTTATGTGGGGGAAAGCAGTGACTTGGAGAGGGCAAGTTTGCCTCGGTTCAGTCAGTCCTCATCTAGGTGTCGTACCTAGAGGTTGCTCTGGGTGGAAGAGCGTAAAGTGTGCGTTTTCTGGTGCGCAAAGGACACAGACGTCCTGGTGTTTAGTGCTCTGGGCTAAGAAGTGCAGGCCCAGTATACTTGTGTTGGGAGACTCAAGGTTGAGCTCCAAAAAAGTGAATTTAACGTATATAGAGTGTGAGGTGGAAAGTGTAATTGGAATAGTACACAACCAATCTTTACGATATCTAATTTAATGTTAAACCGGATCACCTATATCCGAGTTGTAGTTGTATATATTTGTAAATAGCGTATTTTGATGTACATATATTCTTAATAAACTGATAATTCGGTTACTAGCGTAAGTCTTCATTTACACCAATCTCACAGTGGGTGACCGATATCACCTAGTAATATCGGTGGTGGCAGCTATATCTACCACGGACATTCTTCAAAGTTGTGTGGACTGAGGGGAACGTCCGACAAATTGTTGGCAGCGTCGGGATAGAATCGCCTGAAACCAGTGACCAGCGAGCCGTGTTGCAGTCTGTTAATGCCGGAGTATCCAGTGGAGTTCTTGTGTGGTCGTGCCATATCGTCGAGTAGGTGCTAAAGCATCGTGCCGGATCGTCGATTGTATGCTAAAGTGTCGTGCCGGATCGTCGATTGTGTGTAAAGTGTCGTGCCGTATCGTCGAGTATGTGCTAAAGTATCGTGCCGGATCGTCTAGTGTGGACTAAAGTGTTGTGCGTATCTTTATTAGAAAGAACTAAACTGAACTGTTGTGCCATATTACCGCTACATTGTGGAACTACCTGTGATTAGAAAAGTACCCCATCAAAGAAAGTATAAGGTAAGGTGTTTTGATCATATCTTTCTGCTGACATCTCGAACCAAAATTTGTTGTTGTATAATTAATAGTAATTTAAGTAAATTGTCTATATTATTTATGTGTTTTATCAATACTCCCTACCTATAAAGTGTTAATAACCATATTGGCTATTGTTTGAAGGAAAGGTCATAATAACTTGAGCTAGTATTGATTGTCTATAATTTTTTTTACTAATTGTGTTAGTAGTAGTTGGAAGGAATAATTAAATTTACTTAAAGTTAAATTATTATTAAAGTAATATTTAAATGAAGCAACATTTTTTAAGTTTGAAGAGTGTATAATAACATTTGCTTAGAATTCTAATTGACGATAGTAGTGGAAAAAAAAAAAAAGGCTCAAAAGAGAGCCATAGTGAAAAAAAAAAGGCTCAAAAGAGAGCCATAGTGAGGAAAAATAAAAGTAAAGATTTTCAGTTTTAAGTGTGAGAACCAGTTTTGAATTCGGAGATATTTTAGTGAGGATAATTGTAGAAATTTATATATGCATGTTTTACAATTTTTCTTTATGTGGATTTTTTTGATTAATATCAATACTTCTATTCAATTTCAACGTATCAGTATTATTATGTAAATTGTATGTTGTTATATAAGTGTATAAATTGAAATCTGTATTGCATAGTAATCAAATCGAATTGTTGTTTTACCTTTTGTTTTATTGGAAGTATATTGTGTGATATCAATGGTTGAGGAAAATTAGAGTATTCAGTAGGTTAATTAGCAATGAAATATATTGATTATCTGAAGGGCATTAATTAGTAAAATATGTGGAGAAATATCTGTACTAAGTTAAAATTTAGGAAATATTAATTTGTTAGGTTTAAATAATATTGTAGGGTGGTTATAACAATCGGTGAAGGTATGGCTTTCTTATTGAAACTAAAAAAGGTTGATCTTCAGGGGATAGCCGAAGAATTGGGTGTTGAATTCACGGAAGATGATACTAGAATTCAGCTTAAGAAAAAGATAATGGACAGTGATGAGTATGACGAGGGGGTTATTAAGGAATTATCTGACACTATTGTTGCAGAACGATTAGAACAGGAAAAATTAGAACGCGAAAAGTTAGAAAAACAGGAAAAATAAGAACGCGAAAAGTTAGAACTCGAAAAGTTAGAAAAGCAGGAAAAGTTAGAAATGGAAAAATTAAGAATGGGACATGAATTAGAAATGGAGAAACTAAGGGTGCAGGGATCGGCAAATAATTTCAATGGGTCTAGGGAATCTATTAATGAAAGTAACATAGAAAAATTGATCAAAAGTGTTAAAACTCTATCTATCAAAGTACCGGAAGGGACTGAGGGATGGAATTTATTTTTCAACAGTTTAGAAAGGGCATTCAAAACTAAAAATGTACCGGAAAACCAGCAGGCCGAAATTCTACTAAATATGTTAGGAGATAAGGCAGATAATTTGTTAATTTATACCACTACGGAACAAATGGAGAATTATGAGGAGTTAAAGGAGTTAGTTCTAAGGGAACATGAGCCGACACCGAAGGCGTGTTTGGAAAATTTTAAGAAGGCTAGGAGAAACCAGAACGAAACTCATGTATTATTTGTATCGCGTTTAATAGCGACGTGGGAAAATTATTGTAAGATTAGAGGTGCTGACTCATATGAAAAGGTCAACCAATTAATAGTTACTGATAAGTTAGTAAGTACGCTAGATGAGGATACTGCGTCATATATTGGGTTAACTCACCAGGGTAAATGGTTAGAAGCTTCTAAAGTTGCTAGAGAATGTGACCATTATTTTGACCATAAAAATAAATCTTATGCAGTTACGTATAAAAGTTTTAAAGGCAAAGATAAGTATGTAAACAATGAAAAAATGAGACCGAGGGAGGATAGCAAAGTTAGTAATAATTGGAGGCAAAACGGGAGTAATGAGACTAATTCTTTTTCGGATAGGAAAATAGATTTTAAGAAGCCTAGTGATGCTTCAGCTCCTAAATGCTTTAAATGTGGTTTGAGAGGTCATTACCAACGTTTTTGTAATAAAGTGGGTAATGAGGGAAATAATAATGGTAATAAAGGACGAGATCCGAAAGCGGGTGTGCATAAGATTGTGGTAAAAGAAAACAAAGAGTTACCTAATGGCGCTATTGTGGCGAGAATATCGGCAAAGGCCGAACAGAGAACTAACGTTATTGGTGAGAAATTAAATAGACTTGAGAAAATTGAAGTTAGTGTGAATGGGCAAAAAGCAAAGGGATTGGTTGATTCTGGATGTGAAATTAGTGTTGTTCATAAAGATTTGGTACCGGAAGAGAAATTAAAAGGAGCGGGTAGTATTTATTTACAAGGGTTATTCAGCGAAGCAGTTAAATCGCCCTTGGTTAAACTACCGTTAGCTATTCCGCAATTCGGACAAACTAATATAATTCATCAGGAAGTACTTTGCGCAGTGACTGATAATATTAATGAGCAAGTAATTTTACATCCTGAAGTGATTAACGAGCTGTTAGGTGTCAACCGTGAGGAGACATTGCTAGAGGCCCAAGAATTAGAAAGCTCGGAAATTATTATTGATAATTCGAATGAAAAGGAAGGTATGAATAACGATAGTTGTAATGTTTACGCAATAGAAGCGAGTTCGCAAAATGTACAAACTCAGAATACGGAAAAAACGGAAGTGGAGAAAGGTAATAAAGCTATTGTTAGCAATTCCGAGATGTTTAAGGAATCCCAATTAGAATGCAAAGAGTTAGAGAAAGCTTGGGAATTAGCTAAAATGGATAAGGGGGATTATTATATTGTTAATGGTTTAGTATATCACAAAGAGAAATTGTTAGGCGAGACTATAGCGCAATTAGTAGTACCCAAAGTAAGGAGAGAAGAAATCTTAAAATTAGCGCATAGTTCGGTATTTGGAGGGCATCATGCAGCTAAGAAAACCTTACAGAGAATCAGGTATTCATTTTATTGGGAGGGGATGGCGAAAGAAACTAAACAATTTTGTGAGTCATGTTTAGAGTGCCAATTGACTAGAGGGGTTAAAATAATTGATAGAGCTCCTATTTCCCCAGTGTCACGTCCGGAACTTCCATTTCATGTAGTTAATGTTGATTTAATTGGGCCTATTGATCCTAAAAGTTCACAAGGGCATCAGTATATACTAACCTTAATTGATCAGCATACCATGTGGGCGGATGCGATCCCTCTAAAAAGTTTAAGTGCTAAAACCGCGTGTGATGCGTTACTTCAAATATTTATGAGGACAGGAATTCCAAATATAATCGCCCCCGATAATGGATCCAATTTCACTGCCGACTTAACGAAAGAATTTGAGAAAAGTTTAGGTGCTAGTCCAAGATTTTCGACCCCACAGTATCCACAGTCTAACGGGCTTGTGGAACGATTTAATCAGACTCTTAAACGTATGTTACATCATACTATTAGAGAAGAAGGAAAAAAGTGGCATGAACAAATACCATTTGTATTATGGGCGTATAGGGAAGTCCCAAATTCCTCCGACGGGAATCGCACCTTTCCAGTTGTTATATGGTAGAGCGCCGGAGGGTCCTTTATCGATTCTCAAGTCATCCTGGTCAGGAGAAAATAAGGGGGCGCAGTTAGATACTACGCCGATTCATGAGTATTTGAATAAACTTAGGGGACGTTTAGAAAGAGCCGCAAATGAAGCAAAATTATCGTCTGAGGTACAACAAAATAGAATGACTTACCATTATAATTTAAGGTCAAAAGAAAAAACGTTTGAAGTAGGCGATAAAGTAATATTATTAATCCCCGATTCAACAAATAAGTTATATTCTAGGTGGCAAGGGCCGGCAACCATAGTCGAAAAACGAAACCAGCATTCGTTTATAGTTGAGTTAGCCGACGGGAGTAGGAAGCATGTGCACCAAAATAAAATAAGAGAATTTATTGCTAAATGTAATATAGTTAATATTGTTTTTGAGGGTGATGAGGAATTTGGAGAAGTTGGGGAAATTCCTATTTTGAACCGGGATCAGGAAGTAGAACGAGATATAGAGAGGTTCGAAATAAAAGGGTTATCTAACAATCAAGTTAAAGATATAAAGTGTATTTTGAGGGAGAATAAAGAGGTGTTTATGGGTCCTGTACGACCAGCCGATGTAGGGGAACATCGTATTGATCTTAAACCGGGAGTGGAAAGGAAAAAGCCAAAATTATATAGTGTACCGGTAGCTTATAAAGAGGAAGTAGATAGGCAGATTCAGGAGTTATTAGAATTAAATCTAATCGAAGTGTCAAATGCTGAAATTAGTCATCCAATTGTTTGTGTGGCGAAAAAAGACGCAACTGTTAGGCATTGTATAGACTACAGAGCATTAAATTCGGTAACTCAGGTTCCAACCTTTCCGATGAAAGATTCTCAAGAAATCATGTATACCGCAGGGGCGGCTAAGTATTTATCATCGATTGATTTATTGAGGGGTTATTGGCAGATTAAAATTGCTGAGGAGTGTTAACATTTGACAGCTTTTACAACGCATAATGGAACTTATCAGTGGCGTACCATGCCTTTTGGATTATCAGGGGCGGCTGCCACTTTTCAGAAAGATATGAATGAGGTTCTTCAAGGTCATCGGAGGTATGCGGAAGCATATATTGATGATGTCATCATTTTCTCCGACACCTGGGAAGAACATTGTGAGCATGTTAGGGCTGTCATTGAAGAACTTAAAAATAGAAATTTTACGATTAGGCTAGACAAATGTAAATTTGGAGAGAAATTAACTAAGTTTTTAGGTCATGTAATTGGGGGTGGAACGCATGCACCAGATGAGGAAAAAATAGGAGCAATAAGGGATTTAAAGAGACCAAAAACTAAAAAGGAAGTCAGATGTGTTTTGGGATTAATGGGATTTTACCGATCTTATATTCCAAATTATGCCGAAATTGCTATACCTTTAACCGAATTGACAAAAGGGAAGGTTAAAAATACTGTACCATGGGATGAAAGGGCAAAAAAAGCATTTAATACTCTTAAAGATGAGTTATGTAAAGTGACGAGTTTGGCTACACCTATCGTAGGCCGGGAATGTCAGCTCCACGCAGATGCTTCCGACCTGGCAGTAGGATGTTGCCTTACTGAAAAAGATGAAAAGGGTCAGTATAAACCAATAGCTTTTGCCAGTCAGAAATTGTCAGGGGCTCAGCGTGCTTGGCCGAGTATAGAGAAAGAGGCTTGGAGTGTTCGCTTTGAATTGAGAAAGTTTGAAAAATGGACCTATGGATCTCAAATTGAGATAATTACGGATCATAATCCATTAAAATTTCTCACCGAAACAACCCCAAGATCACCCTAACTCACTAGATGGGCTCTTGCCTTGCAACGCTGGAACCTGAGTATTTCTCATCGTCCAGGAGTTCAACATTTAAATGCTGACGCTATTTCCAGACTACATAGAAAGAGCTGGGAAGAACAACCATTTGTTAGCCCATCAGCATCAACGACCCAATAGTGGACAACCTTAAAGGGATGTCGTCACACATTTAATTTTTTTTTCTGTGTGTGTAAATATTTTTTGATTTGTTTGTGTTTATAATATTGTATTAACATGTGTATTGTTTATGTAATAATAATATTAGTAACGGTTCAGTAGAGATGTCGGTAGATAGTGTTCAGACACCTGGAAATACCTATGTAATAAGCATAATGAAGAAATCTGTAAAAAGACTATTGAACTCTTCTGCGATATTACTATATGTTTGGGGAAAATTAGCCCCTAAAAGGCATATTTTCCGCTAAGGTGGGGGGTGTCAGGATCTGATAGCACCTGTGCTAAAGAATGTAATGTCTACTCTTTCTCTATTTGAATATCTCATATTGTATGGTTGTGTACAGAATTTCCAAGGTGACATTCCTTCTTCGTGGAAAGGGGAATTGCCAGCTAATCCTTTACAGGTGGGGTGTTAGAGAAAAGAGATAGCTGAGAGGCAGGTCCACCTGTCAGTGAAGTATGCGGATGGTGAGCAGATTAGCAGCATGCCACTAAGCAAGAAAAGAATGGAGTGTCCAATGAGGAGGCTCCAAAGGGGTTTATGTAGGGGAAAGCAGTGACTTGGAGAGGGCAAGTTTGCCTGGGTTCAGTCAGTCCTCATCTAGGTGTCGTACCTAGAGGTTGCTCTGGGTGGAAGAGCGTAAAGTGTGCGTTTTCTGGTGCGCAAAGGACACAGACGTCCTGGTGTTTAGTGCTCTGGGCTAAGAAGTGCAGGCCCAGTATACTTGTGTTGGGAGACTCAAAGTTGAGCTCCAAAAAAGTGAATTTAACGTGTATAGAGTGTGAGGTGGAAAGTGTAATTGGAATAGTACACAACCAATCTTTACGATATCTAATTTAATGTTAAACCGGATCACCTATATCCGAGTTGTAGTTGTATATATTTGTAAATAGCGTATTTTGTGTGTACATATATTCTTAATAAACTGATAATTCGGTTACTAGCGTAAGTCTTCATTTACACCAATCTCACAGTGGGTGACCGATATCACCTAGTAATATCGGTGGTGGCAGCTATATCTACCACGGACATTCTTCAAAGTTGTGTGGACTGAGGGGAACGTCCGACAATATTTCTATGCTGAACTACATTCATTTTGCTAAGAAATGCTTGCAAAACATTGATAAAATGATATACAGGGTCATGCACAAAATTGTATGCATTGTCATCTATTTATGATAATTTCTGGAAATGTGATTTCAGTAGTCTTAAGAGTGTTTCAGTTTTAACTAAATTTTAGCTAAATACTGGCGTATAATAAAGATTCAAGGTAAACTACAGGATAAACAAAAGTATACAAGTGTCTTTCCATCCATTAGTAAAAACTGTTATGCGTTTTCTTGCTAAACTAAATTTCCCCATTATGCAGTGCATAGCAACAGACAGATAAAACCGATGGCTGCTCAAAATTATTAGAATACATACTTGGTTATGGACATCAACACTCTATTACCCTAAATAGCAAAGATTTTTAACACGTTCGCTGCCGCTTACGTGAAGATATGATGATAGTTAATGCCGCACTGTAGAAGTGGGTTTTTTTCCAGGAGATTTATTTTTTATAACAAAGAAACAGTGAAAGATTTTCCCGTGCCAGCGCGTGACTGGCTATTGAGACATTACCCCACATCACACGCTGGCTCGTGAGTGGCCCCTTAATGTTGGCGTGTGATCGACAGCGAATATGTTAAAGATTTCAGAGAGTGTTGGAAAGTGTTTCAAAATCTACACTTAAAGCATGATTTTCTCACATGTTAACAGTTAAAATGCATTTATTTAATTTATAAAAAAGCAAATAGCTTTGTATGCCGTTGGTCACGCTTCTGCTGTAGACGTTAATAGATACAATTGCACTTATACCCTTTGGCCTCCAAGCGTTTCACACTTTTAGGAAAGAGGTTAAGTAACTGACCCCTAAAACGCAGTATATGATTAAAAAATCACTCATAACTTCTTACCTACAAATAAATAGGCTTATTTCCAGATAGTCTGTGCACTTAACTCATTTTTTTTCAATTTTGTCACTTATACCCCTTGGCTTCTGGGCTCCTCATATATAAATCTTCTGTGCGTGTGTATGTCACTGAACGCCTCCTAAACGACTGGACCGATTTTAATGAAATCTTTTCTGTGTGTTCCAGTGGATTCGAGAATGGTTTAGATTCATATTTCATCGAAATTGATTCAGTACTTTTTTAGTAACTAGGTAAAAACTAATAGTTAGTGATTTTTCGCTAATTAAAAATGTTGAATAATTTCGCTGAATAGAGTGCGGACGGAATGGCCGAGCGGTCTAAGGCGCCAGATTTAAGCTCTGGTTCTCGAAGAAAGAGATCGCGTGTTCGAACCTCACTCCTGACATACGTGTATGATTTACGGGAATAAAAAATTGAAATTAAATATGACTTACCACGTCGTTTTATAAATACGGGTTGTGATTTTTTTTTTTTTTTTTTTAAGCAATATGATTTTAAATACACATAAAAAAAACCAATAAAAACATAGATAACGAGCATCACGGAATTATTAAAATATTATGTAACACTTAATGGGTATCTAAAAAAAAATATGGGCTGTTTAAGATTTTAAAAATTTTTAATAACTTGCGCTTATGAGCATTTTAAGCTATCATATATTTATGGTGCTACCAATGAAAGCAAACAAAAGGGGAAAGATTGGAATAAAATAGTTTATTTCTGTCAATAATCTAATTTAATTCATATGTAACTTTAATTAAGTTTTCCCTTAAAAAGTTCAATTAATGTTGCATACTATGAATTAAATACATATTGTCAATAAAGTATATTTATTCCAATCTTTACCACGCTTGTATTTATTTTCATTGTATGCTTTAAAAGATACGATTCTTTTAAAATGCCCATAATAGCAACACAAAAAAAATTCACTGCGTAAAAAAATAAACATTCATTCCTATGAAAAAGTGACTATTAACTCCTACCAGGGGTGAAAAAATACATTCCTTTAACAAAAGTAAATAGTCACTCCTCCGTAAGAGTGAGTACTCACTCCTAACAGCAGTGACAAAACGTATTCCTTCAGCAAAAGTGAATAGTCACTTCTCAGAAAAGTGATTATTGACTCCTGTTTAGAGTGAATATTCACTTCCCACGAGTGAGTATTCACTCTTTCAGAGAGTCAATGATTCCATTTTTGCTCAGAGTGAATAGTCACTCTCAAGAGATTGAGCATATTTTGAGTCTTCGACAGAGTGAATATTCACTTCTCCGGAAGGAATAGTCATTCCTTTTTATTTAGAGTGTAAAATCGAAAGAACACACATATACATATAACCATTAAATTGGTTAAAAATACGTTTAATTAATCTGTTAATTAAATCCATCTTATCGTGCAAATTTTAATTTCTAGCACCGAAGCTCGAACTAAGAACCTTCTGCTTATTAGCGAGGTGCTTTACCTCCAAACTATGATATCTTCTAGAAGAACGTTGCAATTAAGGTTCTCTTTTGAATTTAAAACGCAAAAATGAACGGATGACATTTAAAAATTCAATTTAACTAAAATAATGCACTTTTTCAAAATTTTATGATTTGTCGTGTTGCACGTGGTATTCGGCTGTAAGTACACAAAATTTGAAGTCTCTGACTTATACAGTTTCTGTGTACGGACTCTGTGACGGACTGACAGACACAGGACTGAGATGAATAGGGTTTCGTCAGGTGAATAAAACCCTAACAAAAGCTTACGAAAATTTGAATCGGGGGAAAATAAACTAAACAAGGTAGAGCCTGTCGAATTTCGACGAAAGAAAATGTTTAATGAGGAAGTGTTTCATTGATTTAAAATAAACCTACAAAATTAGTTACAATGAAAAATGCACCTTATATTAATATATCTAACTCTTAAACAAACGATGTTTAGCCTAAACTTAACAAAATTCTATTTGTATAAGGTCGTAGAAATTGTTAAAATTAAACTTTAATCGTACATGTAAGCAGTAAAAAATAATAAAGATCAATTGTTATGACAAAGTTATCAATTAAAGTTCATATGCTTCTATTCAAAAATGAAAGAAAGCAAAATTAATTCTACTTTGACTTAATCATTGAAATTTCCCCCCCGTGAAATCTAAACCGACACCATTTTCACCATATCTAAATTTAAATATCCACCTTTCATATCTGTATTCAACTTTTTTTAAAAATCGGTATTTTAGTTTGATTACTTTTAAAACATTTTAATTGAAAACTTTAATCTCGAAACTATTAGCTGTAACGGATACTAAACTATTTATATTATTTTAAGTGTATAAATAAAATTTTGTAAATGAAACCAAAATTCACCGGGTTTTATAACAGGTAATATTCTAGACACAATTCGTATTTTTTTTTTTTTTTTCACTTTTAATGAGAAAATGGCAACATAAAGGTACAGTTATCATACGAATTAATTATTTCCAGCTGAGCAAAAAAAATTTCGCTCAGCGTATGATAACTTTACCAATCAGTTTGGTTGTGTTAAAAATAATATAGTATATCTACGTATCCATCGTTATATGGAGTTCCATTTCCTGCGGTTTATTCTGCGAGCTGTTTCAAATGACAGACCAGATGTTACGACTAAAAAGGTTATCTGAGCGAAAAATTTCAGCCGGCTATCGCCCAGATAGCTTAACAGGTAAAGCAGTGGCCTTGTAAGCCAAGTATCCGGGTTCGATTCCCGGCCTGGGCAATTTTTCGCTCAGCTGGAAATAATTAATTCGTAAAATTAACTAATATTTCATCACATTAAGGGTATATTCTAATCCAAACTGCTTATCATTTTTGCTCTCAAACGCATCAAACTGATAAATTCTCTTATATAGAAATATATAATACGCCATGTCTGTCGATTTTCTGATAAATGTACACTGTTAAAAATCTGCAGCATTTTATCCGGTCATTTGACCGTTTTCTACAAAAAAAAGTAAAACAACCGTCTTTTTACGTTATTCTGAACATATTATTACCAATTTTATGGTCAGAATAGAGTTAAATTACGGTTATGTTACTGGTTTTTCAGAAAACGGTGAAATGACTGTACAAAATGCTGCAAGATTTTTAACAGTGTAGAAAATATTACAAAAAATGCAGTGAAAGTTGGTCTTTTGAACCAAATTTTCTGAAACGGGAGACCTCGTAAAGAAAAATGCTGAAAAAACAATTGTTTATAAATCAAATTGTAATGAGTAGAGCGAAAAATGAAATCACAAGGCATCTTATACATCTCTTGAATAATCACCTCAGCAAGTTTCATGTTTTTACTTTTAAAAAGATGAATATTTAGAATCTGAAAATGTACCAGAAAATTTCGAGCTGTTGAAGGTGTAAAAATATTTTTTCGAATACAGCTATAAAACAGAAAGATAAGGTTTAAGCATCCCCTTTCCATCCTCTTGATTTAATTGTAGTGGCAAACTGCAAACCAGTATAGAGTAGTATAGTGATACAAAATGATACAATGATTAAATTAAGCTAAATATAAATAGATGAATAAATTAGCTAATATTTCATCCCATTAAAACAGAAGATAAATTTTTAAAGCATCCCCCAAACAGTTTCCATCCTCTTGATTTCTTTGTAGTGACATACTGCAAACCGGTATGGAGTAGCAGTGATACAAAATGATACAAAGAATACTACTAACGTGAACAGTATAAGGGAGTGAAGAGGTTTCGAAAGAGGAGATTCAATAAAAAGGGTGCGGTGATTTCGTTCGAATAAAAAGAAAAAAAGGGAGATTTTTATATAAAAGTGTTGTGTTGCGCCAGCTGTTTGAAACTGTAAGTGCCCACTCCTTGCAAAGCAATGACTGAGATTTCGTTTTGTAGCGACGGCTCTTGTGCGGAAAGTTATTTGAAATGATATAAAGTGTGTAATAAACAGACCGAGATAAGATGGGCAGTGAAAAATGACTTCGAAAAACGGAAATTTAAAAAAAAAAAAAAAAAAAAAAAAAAAAAAGCAATTTTTTTTTTTTTTTTTTTTTTTTTTTTTTTTTTTTTTTTTTTTTTTCAAGGAAAAAAAATCATTTAATCTTTTTTCTATTTTTTATGCAGTTTTTTACTGGATTGAAAGTTTGTCTAAGGATTCAGTTATACTTCTATAAGTAAGAATTTGTAATCTTTACAACTTTGGTTGTATGCATTTCTTCTTCTTTTTTTTTTCTTTTCGTTTCTTTTTTTAACAGATTTTTATTATTTATAAGAAATATGAACTGTGAAAAAAATATATCATTACAATTTCTGTCTTGTAGAAGGAACCTTAAATGTTAATGCATGCATAAATAATGCTTGTATCCAACTATTAAAAATGTATACAAATATTCTACATTGTAAAAAAAAAAAAAAAAAAAAAAAATCTGTAAAGTTACTAAAAGTTTTCTAGGAAACTGAGATTCCTAGAATTTTTTATGTAACAGCAACAGCAAAAGTGTATGTAACAGATACAGATTTGGACTGAAAATCAAAAATTCTGTAAGGTTATTAAGAATTTGTTAGGAAACTTTGATTCCAAGAATTTTTTATGTAACTACAACCCATGTTACAGATAAAATTTTAATAAGCTTACTGCAATTTTAGTAGATTTGTTTGTAAAGTTACAGATTTTTATAGCTTTACAAAAATTAATTCTGTAGATTTACATTTTTTTTTCTAAGGTGCACAGGTAAAATGTTAGTAAGCATACAGATTTTAGCAACTTTTCATGAGTACACTGTAAAAAAAAATCTGTAATCCTACAGATAAAAAGTTGCTTAAATCTTTATGCTTACTAACATTTTACCTGTGCACCTTACAAGGAAAAATGTAAATCTACAGAATTGATTTTTGTAAAGCTACAAAAATCTGTGACTTTACAAACGAATCTACTTAAATTACAGTAACCTTACTAAAATTTTATCTGTAACATGGGTTGTAGTTACATAAAAAATTCTTGGAATCAAAGTTTCCTAAAAAAATCTTAGTAACCTTACAGAATATTTTTTTTATTTTCAGCGCAAATCTGTATCTGTTACATGCACTTTTGCTGTTGCTGTTACGGAAAAAGTTCTTGAAATCCGATTTTCCTAGAAAACTTTTAGTAACTTTACAGATTTTTTTTTCAGTGTAAAGTTATTATTATGATTATTATTATTATTATTATTATTATTTTTTTTTTTTTTTTTTTACAGTGTACAGGCATACATGCAATAAATATACAATAAACCCAACTAGAGTGAAAATTTCTAAAATCTATTCATTGTTGTCCTGTCACCCCATGTTGTCTAATAAATAGCTGATGATTTTATCCCAGGGCTGCGGGGTCGGAGTCAGAGTCGTGGAGTCAGACTTTTTTTTCATCAAAAGAGTCAGAGTCCGAGACACTGAAAAACAAGCCAACTCCGACTCCGGCTTTTTTTGTTAGACAATCTTCCACAAAAAGAATTATTATTGTTAATTTTGGATTATATCGGGTTACTCAAGTTAAACATTTCCAATATATTGCCCGTAGTATACAGTAGATGAATCGCGTTTTTAATTAAAACTCTTGTAGGTCCCAAATTATTTCCAAACTAGTAAAATTCTTTTTGCTCTGGAGAACATGAATTAACATCAAAATTCCTCTTTTCAAGTCCACGGATGATTTCGATAGCTGGATTTTTCGGGTTTATGGGACGCGAAATGGAAAAATTAGTAAAATGGAAAATATTTTTATCCTTTTTTTTAAAAAAAAAAAGCTCTGTGAGCTGAATTAATACCGAAATAGTGAAATTTTGATCTTATTTTTCTTACGTTCACTCGTAATTTTAACCAACAGTAATAATAGTATATTAGTCAGTCCGGAGTCACAGTCGGCCATTTTCCCCACTGACTTCGCAGCCCTGCAACCATCTTTGTTTATTTGTGAAAAATTGCAGACTCAGGTATCGTCCGAAGTGGCACAGTGCAACAGCGCATGGTAGAATAACAACCTAATACGCTGCGGTCCTGAATTCGATTTCTGGCTCTGGTTAATTTTTTAATTCCAGTTAGGTTATTGTATTTATTGTACGTATATTTTTCGAATATTTGTATATACCTTTAACCTTAAGGGTGTATTCCGATCAAAACTGCCTTTTTTCAGATTTATTTTTAAATTCATTTTTGCTCTCAAATGTACCAAACTTTCAAAATCCCTTATTGAGAAAGTACTCAAGGTGCCGTGATGTCGATTTTTCGATAAATGTAGAAAATATTTCAAAAAAATGTTGTCAAAAAAGGCGTGTTGGTCCAATTTTTTTGAAGTGGGAGATCTGCGAACGGAAAAAAGGGCCACGCTGAGAAAATAATTGTTTATAAATCAAATTCTAATTAATTCAGCGAAAAATGACATCACACGGCACCTTGTACATCACTTCAAAAATCCTCTCAGCAAGTTTCATGTTTCTACTTTTAAAAATGTGTCTGAAATTGTATCGGAAAGTTTCGAGCTGTTGAAGGTGGAAAATCATGTTTTCGAATACACCCTTAAGGCTCTTGTCCCTGTCTGCGAAAACATTCACGAGCTAATGCTAATCCTATGGGGAAGGATTTTTCTATATCTCGTTTGCATTTTAAGTTTTTTAAATAAATAAATATATACATCCAATTTTGTTCCATTTTTTGAAAACACCTCAGTTTGATATAGTTTGTTATTTAATAAGTTATTCCATATTTTGAAGTTGAATTGTAGTGTTGTGGTAATTGTAGTAGAGATGGGTGGGCCATTTCCACAATACTTTCCTTGTTATAAAGTAACTTACCCAATGGATCTTTAAAAATTAATGAAATATAATTTCTACCATAATCTGATTTAAAACATATTTCAAGCAACTTGACATGATATTAATATATATGGTCCTACATAAACTGATCTGTCTTTTTGATTAGCTGATTTCAGTTTAATGGCAAAATGCTGCATTCTATTGATAATCTAATCTTATAAAATATCGTATTTCTTTCTTCTTATTTATTTATTTACTAGCGGCCTTCGCCCGCTACGCTGGTCGGTTTATCTAAAGAAATCTTGAAGAAGTAGTTAGATAAGGTTCAGACATACATTAAAAAAAAAAAAAAAGCAAGTCGATCATTCAAAAAACGTTGGGAAATATCAAATATTTACTGTAATTTTTTAAGAAAAACAAAGTTTCGAAAAAAAAAAATTAAATCGAAAAAAAAATTACACTGACATATTAATGCAAGGAAATTTTCCCAGAGAGAAAATTCGCCTTGAATACAATATTTCAAATTCTTTTAATTGCTTATAGGCGTTAATGCCAACATAGTGAAAAAAAATTCCATGCTGGGAATCGAACCCGGGCCATTAGTATGGCGCACTGACGTTCTACCGACTAAACCACATGGAACGACAGCCAGCTTGAAACTTTCTCATACTTAAGTAGACTGGCGAAAACATAACGATAGCGCGTTTTAAAATCGCACAGTGACATCTATTGGATTTTATATGTACTAAAAAACGTTATGTACTAAAAAACGTGAGCAGCGCACCTAATAGTTTCTTTTGTTTCTTTTTGTTACTTTTTTGTCTGTTGTCCGATTTTGATGAAACAAAGCCTATACACTGCCCGGGAGTGTGCATTCTTCATTAGTGAAAACCGCATAAAAATCCATTCAGTAGTTACGAAGATAACCTCGAACAAACAGACAGACAAAAAATTCAAAAAAATTTTTTTTGTGTTTCATTGGTTTTCTTTTATCGCCCTTTTCTTTTATCATTTTTGTCAATTATCTTCAATGTACAGACACACCGGGTCCTACTGTTTTATTATATGTATAGATTTGTTTGTTTATTAATTAGGTTTTTTTCTTCTATATTTTAAGTTAGTTGAAAGAGATATAAAAAATAATTCATGCTTGAAAAAAATTTTAAATGTCGCTAAATTGCAAGACAAGTTTCAAATAAATTTCACCCTAAAGTTGATTTTATTCCTGTTTTATCATGTAATAATTGAAATTGTATACTATTTAGGTTTAGAAATAATGTAAGTACGATAAAAGTGAAAGCAATAGTATGTTTGTTGTCACCTGTTTTATACATTTCTAAAAATTGTAATTGGGTTTTGGCTGCCGTTCAAAAGTAGACTACTACTTTTGACGAAAAGAGAGAATTCCACAATGAAAGAAATAGATTTTGTCGAAAATAAGGATCTACTAGCAGGGGTGACCGAGCTCAGCTCGGTCAAAATGAACTTTGTGTTCAACTCGATATAGTATTATTACTGTAAAACATGTTATTAATAATAGTATTATTTACAAAAACAACCAATAAGAAAACTATGTTTGTATGCACATGTTCATAAATTTTACTTTATTTTAAAATTTACAACGAAAGGACATCAATCCAAATCATTTTTTAGCTCGACTCTGATTAGTTTAACTATGCATCTCGAAGACTATTAAGAATGTATAAGAAATTTCTTCACATTCTGAAACACAACATTTTTTGCCAGATATAACCAAATTTGAATACATTCTTTCATTTGTCGCCAAATATGTGTTTTGGTTTCGTAACCTTAATAGTCGATTTATCGGCCAAATTTCGCCAATATTTTGTCAAATATCGCCAACTTATTGGCTTTTGCCATAGTCTTGTGATCCTGACCCTTATTACCCAAATGATCCACTAATCACATGTGATCAAACATGTGACTTACAAGGAAGGTCTCCATACGGGCATACTCAGAAAAATCTAAAAAAATTACAGAATGTTCTTCTCATATAGTTATATATGTTTATAAAAAAATTTCGGCGGAACCTCCTTATAACGTCCGTAAAAAAATAATAAAAATTTCTTTTATTTGGCGGTTTATCTCCGGTTGGCGAAAAAACGAAATTTTGAAAAATACGCTTTTACGCTTCGAATACTTTTTAAAGAAAAAACTTTCTATTTTCAATTTATTTAAATAAGTTTAAGTAATTTTAGTTTTGCAATTTTACTTTACTTTAAGTGTAATTTTGTCATATACGTTTATATGTACTTATAACAAAATGAAATTAATATATTTTATCATTTAAAACACAATTTAAATTGATTAAAATTGTTCCAAATTGAAAAATACACTGTTAGAATCTGCTGCATTTTGTTGCAACGCACTCCCTTGCTTGTATAGAAAACGGTTACTTGGCCGTGAAATGGAGCTTTCTCATTGGTTGAAATAGAGATGTTATATACAAGCGGTGGAGTGCGTTGCAACAAAATGCAGCAGATTTTTAACAGTGTATGACACGGTCAATTCGCCGTGCTATGGAGCATTCTCATTGGTCAGAAGAGAGATATTCTATAAAAGTAGTGGAGTGACGTTGCAGTAAATGCTGCAGATTTTTAACAGTGAAGTCAATTAAAATCAATTTTCAGATTCGTTAAAATCGTCTGCTTTTGGCGAGGAAATGCACTGCTTGCCAAATCCCGCGTCGCTTTCAGCTTTTCACGCCAATTATTCTAAACTATTTTATTTTTTTACATATCTAATAATGTAATTCCGCCGCTAATTTTAACTGATCCTTTATTACCTACATGAGTAGTTTAATTCGTATTTTTTTCAAAAAATTCTGAGTATGCCCCCAATGGAGACCTTCCTTGTTAGTTCAATGGTCTTCAGGTAATCAAAAACAGTAGAGTATAAAATGAATCAAAATCCTTTAAGCCATTTCTTAAGTAAAATTAGCTTGACCGCATTCAGCAATGAAGCGATATGACCCACTAATATAATTTTGTTTAATGTGCAACTCAGCTCAATAGTCTTCTCATGACAAAAGACGTACCGTTGCAAAATTTAGGTAAAATTGACTGAGTCGTTGTTATATATAATTAGAATGACCCGAACCCATTAAGACCTAAAACGACCCACTAATTGAATTGTTACGTGCATGTGTCCTATCTCAATGGTTTTCTTTTGCCCGAAAACGATATAATAGAAAATATACTCAAAATGGTGAGAACAATTTTCTAGATAGAATTGTGAGGGAGTGACCTTTAGTCATAAAGGCACTCTAGTGTTTCTGAGATCGTGACGTCAATAATTTAACATTTTGTAGGCGTAAAAGTGACATCTATCCTCTCTTTTACTTTAACTTTCTAGAGTGTGTGTGCTCTTTCGAATTCCGCAGTTAGCTCGCGGTTATTAGTATTATGTTAATGAGAAGTATCTCAGTTTGTCGCGTATAAAAGCTTGGGTGTGAGTTTGTGGTATGTGTTTCTGGCCTTAGCCAGCGTCTGTGTGTTTCTGGCCTTAGCCAGCGTCTGTGTGTTTCTGGCCTCAGCCAGCAGCCAGCGTCTGTGTGTTCCTGGCAGTAGCCAGCAGCCAGCAGTCTCTGTGTGTATTCTGCCATTAGACAACGAAGTTGATGATTGTTTAGTAAGGTGCTGACGATTAGAGAATAGCTACGGCCTCCAGTAAAGCGAAAAGGAGTTCAGATAGTGGATTAAAGATTCGGCCTTGGTAAGAAAGTTTAGTTTTGATTATTTGAGCAAATAAAGAAATATCCACAGCCACGGGCTGTGAAATTAAGATTTGTTTAGTAGATCAGCCAGGAAATAGTGTCAAGTGCTAGACGGTGCCCCGACTGAGCTAGACCGACGCCTGTGAGTATGATTTAGCTTTTCATAGTGTTCTCAGTGAGTGAAATTATAGACTGGCTCCACTTTCCTTTAGCCCTTATCATTTTAATAAACTGTGTTGTTTTAACCTAAATTAATGAGTATGTCTGCATATAACGTGACAAATGACACCCAGCATGAATATACCGTCACAAATGGCGCCCAACGAAATGTCGGACATTTTGAGATTGTGCCACGAGTGTATTTCACCGGTGAGGGTGATATTAGTGAATTTTTAGTGAAATTAGATGATTATATTTTGTTCAATAATATACCTGAGAAAAACAGGTAAGTAGTGCTTAAATGCTCGTTAAAGGGCGAAGCACTTTTGTGGTTAGAAAATATAGGAAAGTTTTTGATTACTGAGGAAGCGAAAAGATTTGAACAAACTGTAATTGAGTTAAAGAAGGCATTTCCTCCCGTTAAAGATAAAGGTATTTTGAGAAAAGAGTTCTATTGTAATAAGCAGAATATTTATGAGTCGGCGTCAAAATTTTATCTTCGTAAGCTGGAACTAAAAAATAAATTAGATTTAGATATTACATTTGAGGAATTGTTGGACATTGTTTTTCCTCTTTTTAATCCAAATATACAGGACTTTATTGAAGTTAGAGCACCGAAGAATTTTGCAGAAATGCACCAGATATTATCGAAGTATGAGTCTCGGCATAGCTCGGATCAACGGGATTTGCGTAACCCTCGGCAGAGACCTGTCACGGATGGTAATTTGAGAAATGAGGGGGAACGTAATTTTGTGAGAGGGGGACAGCGATTTCCGGATAGTAATGTGCGTAATAGAAGTGATGGATTTGGTCGTAATATGTCGAATACGAGTAATGGTAATAGGAATGGTGGTGGTGCTAATAATTTTAGAAGTGGTGAGAGAAATATGCATGGAAATAGACAGAATAGTGGTTATGATCGTAGTGGGGGAGTACGGGACAGGAATGTTTCTTCGCAAGTAAGGAGATTAACTTCGGATGAGAATTTTGAAGGTAGATCAGTGCAAAGGAGAGGTGTGAGGAGGTCGGGTCAGTTAAACTGGTAAGTGACTGTATTTCGGAAGGTATGCAGTCACAGGTCAGATCGAAAAAGCCTTCTGTGAGTTTAAATAAAATTACTATTAATCCGGTTGAGTTACCTGAAGTGTTAATTGTGTTAGATGGTATTGTCGTTAAAAGTGTCTTCGATACAGGGGCAGATAAGTCGTTCATTTCTTTTGATTGTTATCGGAAATATTTTTCGTATAAGAAGTTGAAAAGGTCAAGTCTGGTGGTTCAGTCAGCACAGGGAGTAGCTTGCGATAATAAAGGTTCAGTAGAATTGGAAGTTGAAATTCGTTCGGTTAAGACATGTTGGGAGTTTTGTGTGTTAGATGGATTAACAGTGCATTGTATAGTTGGTGTGGATTATATGAGGGATAGAGGAATTAGTTTGGATTTCTTTAAAAAGTCGTTAATCGTGAATAATGATGAGAATGTGAGTAAGAAAGAGCCTGTTTCAGTGTCAGTTAATTTGGAGGAATCGGGGTTAAGTGAAATGGAGAAGGAGGAATTTAATAAGTTTTTAAATGAATTTGGAGAGGTTTTTTCTGATAAACCGGGTTTAACGCATGTTGCGTGGCATGAGATTGATACTGGTTTAAAAGCACCTGTTGCTAGTAAACCATATCGTTATGATAAAGTTAAACAAGGTATAATTGATTATCATATTCAAAAAATGTTAGCGGACGATATTATAATGCCAATTGAGTCGCCTTTTGCATCTCCAGTAGTGTTATGTCGTAAAAATAATGGGAAAAGTTTAGATAATCCAGAGGCATATAGGTTTGCAGTAGATTATAGAAAGTTAAATGCGATAACGCAATACCCTCAGTATCCTATTCCAGTAATTGACGACATTTTGGCTAATATAACGAGTACGAATTATATGTCAACGTTAGATCTTACGTCGGGTTATTTTCAGATTGCAATGAAGCCGGAGGACATACCTAAGACTGCGTTTATTACTCGGGACGGTTGTTTTGCTTTTAAGAGAATGAGTTTTGGTTTATCGGGAGCGCCGGCAACGTTTCAGAAGGCCATGAATAATATCCTTAAACCTTTGCTTGGTAAGGGTGTCTTGGTCTATCTGGACGACATAATTATAATGGCAGCTACTTTTGAAGAGCATTTAAGATTATTGAGGGAAGTATTTACGTTGTTAAGAGATGCTGGGTTAACGGTTAAGTTAGAAAAATGTAAATTTTTGAGAAAAGAGATAAAGTATTTAGGAGTTAAAATTACGCGTGATGGTATTAATATAGATAATGAGAAAATTGAGGCAATTACGTCAATGAATCCCCCCAAAAATAGTAAGGAAGTGGCGACATTTTTAGGGATGGTGGCTTGGTTTGCCAAGTTCATTCCACGTTTTTCGGAGTTATGTGAACCGTTGTATAATTTAAAAAGGAAAAGGGTTAAGTTTGTATGGTCATCAGCAGCTCAGAGATCGTTTGAATTATTAAAAGAGGCAGTGGTTTCCCGTCCTGTTTTGGCTCACCCCGATTATTCGTCTCAGTTTGAAGTGTATTGCGATGCGAGTGCAGTGGGGGTTGGAGCGATGTTAGCACAGAAAGGTCGACCTATAGCGTTTGCGTCAAGAATTTTAAATGCAGCGGAAAGGAATTATTCGATTACGGAAAGGGAGTGTCTTGCAGTAATTTGGGCTTTGAATAAATTTCGTTGTTTTTTCACTAATATACCGGTTAAAGTCATTACGGATCATTCAGCTTTGACAAAGTTAACTAATGGAAAGGGTTTGTCGTCTCGTATGGTCAGGTGGTGTTTGAAGTTAGCAGAGTATAATGTTGTTATAGAACATAGGGCTGGCAAGGAGAATGCGGTAGCGGATGCTTTGTCACGAAACCCGCACGGTGGTTTAGAGGTCACGGAGGAAGTTAAGTGTTGTGCATTGTCGTCGTTGGTGTTAAGGTCACGAGAGCAGTTAATAAGGGAACAGAAGCAAGATGAAGAATTTGGTAGCTTGTATCGATATTTGGAAAATCCTGATGATGTCCCGAGCGCAGATGTGCCTATGTTTGAGAAGTGGTCCCAATCTTTTAAGCTTATCGATGGTCTTCTTTTTTATTCTAAAATTGTAAATTCACGTGGAGAATTAAGAGTTTTTATTCCGGCTAGTCTTCGTAAGGCCATCTTGAAAGAATTTCATGATAATCCATTAGCAGGTCACTTAGGAATCAGGAAAACGTATGCTCGAATTTGTGAATCCTGCTACTTCCCTAAAATGCGGGAAGCAGTGCGCGCTTATGTCTCCAGCTGTAGCACGTGCCAACGTTATAATTATAAAAATGTAAGTCCAGCTGGCAAATTAATTCCTATTAAAGTAAATTTTCCTAATGAATGTGTAGGTGTAGATTTAATCGGTCCTTATCCATTGTCTAATCCTAAAAGATATAGATTTGTTTTAGTTATAGTTGATTATTTTAGTAAATGGGTAGAGTTAGTCCCCCTCAGGAAGGCTTCTGCACCTGCAGTTGCCGATGCATTTTTCGATAATTATATTTCTAAATATGGTGCACCAATTAGGGTAGTGAGTGATCATGGCCCTTGTTTCATTTCTGATATATTTAAGGCCCTGTGTGAAAAGCTGGAGATCGATCATTCTTTTACTGTTCCGTATCGTCCTCAGTCTAATATGGCTGAACGTGTAAATCGTACATTAATTCAAATGATTTCTTCTTATGTTGGTTCTCATCATGCAAATTGGGACCAGTTTCTTCAGCATTTTGCGTACGCACTTCGTACGGCAGTTCACGAGTCAACGGGGAAAACGCCTGCTGAATTGTTTTTGGGTAGAAAAGTTATTACTCCATTCCAAAGGTTAGTTATGGTGTCAGATGCGGAAAGTCAGTACATGTGTCAGGATATTGAGAGGTTGGTTAAGGAAGCTCAGGTTCAAATGGGAAAAGCGCAAGAAAAGCAAGCTCAGTATTATAATATGCGTAGAAGGGAGTTAGAAGTGAAAGTTGGGGATTTTGTGTTGGTAGAAAAGCATTGGTTAAGTTCAAGTCGTCAAAAGAGAGTAGCTAAGTTTGGTCCGAAGTTTGTAGGTCCGTTCGAGGTTTTGGAAGTTCGGAATAATAATTTGGTTGTTGATGTCAATGGTGAAAGAATGACTGTTAATCTGGATCAGGTTAGAGTGTATAAGTTTAGAGAAAATGGTAGTGAAGGTTCTCATATGTCGAGTGGTGTTTCGCGAAATTCCCGATCCAATGAGTGTCCCGAGTCCAGCACTTCTTCGTCTAATTCTTTTCATCAATATTCAAGAAGAAAATTTGGTCAAACAGCTCCAAAGACTGTTATTGAAAGTCGAAAGCCTAGCAATCCGAGAGCAAAGTATAATAAAAATAAGAGAACTGTGTCAAATACATCGGACTCTGTGTGTCATAAAAGACAAAAAATTATAAATTGTCCAGTTCCTCCATCTATTAGACAACAACCTCACAAGCATAAATTAACTAATAGTTCACCATCTTCAGTGATTAATCCCCAGAAAAGATTTCGTTTGGACACTCGTAAAACTGTTAAGCGAAGTTTAAATTCTGAATTTTTGCCTAACAAGAAACTACATAGGTCCGGAAAGAAACGTGGCCTAGGATCTTCGGTAACTTCGGGTGCGTCTAGAAAGAGGAGGCAACTCTCAGATTACCGGCAACAACAGTGTGAGCTTCGCCATGGAGTGAACCCAGCGAACCGGCCAGAGCAGAGTCGTCGAGTGGAACCTACAAGTATTCCACGGCATCCATTTAGAACCAGGCTGCAGGCACGACAGTCAACTGTGGCGTCACCGTACAGTTCTGATGACGAGAGATCCTTCGTACAAGCCTTTTGGGACAGGAGGAGAAAGCCATCTTGCAGTATGAAGCCTGCTAGCAGTGAATCATCTCTATGATTGGGTGATAATGTTCTTTATTAAATTTCTATTAGAGTGCATATATGTGGTAGCAATGTGAAGGAATAGAAAGCAGAGAGACTGTTTTGTACTTTTGGCCATTTTTGGAATTTTTTGACGGACTCACGTTTAGTGCTTAATTTTGTTCAAAATTTGTTTGCAAAATTGTTAGTTTTATGTATGTTGAAAATTTTGGTCTTAACTGCTTTTTAAAAATTCTGGATCTATTGTTAAATTGTTGTGTTATTTGTTAAAATGTTACAATATTGTTATTGTTCATGTGTTATAAAATGTATGTTAATGTATGTTTAAATTTTCAGAAAGTACAGATAGTATTTTGTACACGCGCCGCGGTTCAGGCGCGCACGTGTTTTGCGGTCAAGAAGTCCTTGACACGCGTTTCTATCTCTTATACTAACATTTAATGAATTAACTTTCTTCTTATCGTTCGTGTTTTATGAGTTGCGTTTTGTACTTTAGTTGAAAATGGTTTCCGCAAGTTGCGAAGTTTTAAGCTGCATTTGAATTTGAAATTGTGTTGTATTAAAATTGAATGTTAATGTGATTTTCTTGCAGGGAAGTATACCTTTTGTTATGTATTGATTCTGCTATTTTTCTTTTAGTTAATACAGATGAAGAGATTGATGACGTCATTTTGTAAATTTTTGATATTTTTTGATTGTTGCATAAGCACAGCGATATGCCGCTGTACGTATGTGCCCCAATTATTGTTCAAGTGGAGTTAAGTCTGAAGAAGTTTGGGAGTTAGTTCATTGGCTAATGGGGATGTAGGTATTACGTAGTAGCAGAGTTAGTTTAGTATGAAGTAAATGTAATTTTAGATGAAGTCGGAATTTGGATGAGGAAAGTTTTTGCGCATTGGGTTTTTTGGACTTGGTGCGAATTCTAGTATATTAAAAGTTATGGAGAAATTTTTGGGTAAAGTTATAGTTGCATTGCAATATTGAGGAAAATTTCGGAAGGTTAGTGTTTTGAGAAATTTTAGCACTCCCAGTGGAGTGGGTTGTTTTGAGAAAAGAAGTATTTAGTTTTGAAAGTTTTACGAGTTTTTGGAAGTTTTACGGAGGCTATTTGTAAGATAGAAGAATGATTGGATTGAATATGTGATTATTTGAGGCAAACTGAGTTTTTTTGGTTGTGATGGGTTAAAGTTAATATTTTAAAAGTTATGTTTCGGCGTTAAATTTCACCCATCACTGTGTTTTATTACGGCTCTAAATTTATAACAAGAAAAAGTTCTGGGCATGCATTTAGCCCAGCCCTTTTTCTCTGCGGAGTTCGAGGGGGGGTTGTGAGGGAGTGACCTTTAGTCATAAAGGCACTCTAGTGTTTCTGAGATCGTGACGTCAATAATTTAACATTTTGTAGGCGTAAAAGTGACATCTATCCTCTCTTTTACTTTAACTTTCTAGAGTGTGTGTGCTCTTTCGAATTCCGCAGTTAGCTCGCGGTTATTAGTATTATGTTAATGAGAAGTATCTCAGTTTGTCGCGTATAAAAGCTTGGGTGTGAGTTTGTGGTATGTGTTTCTGGCCTTAGCCAGCGTCTGTGTGTTTCTGGCCTTAGCCAGCAGCCAGCGTCTGTGTGTTTCTGGCCTTAGCCAGCGTCTGTGTGTTTCTGGCCTTAGCCAGCGTCTGTGTGTTTCTGGCCTCAGCCAGCAGCCAGCGTCTGTGTGTTCCTGGCAGTAGCCAGCAGCCAGCAGTCTCTGTGTGTATTCCGCCATTAGACAACGAAGTTGATGATTGTTTAGTAAGGTGCTGACGATTAGAGAATAGCTACGGCCTCCAGTAAAGCGAAAAGGAGTTCAGATAGTGGATTAAAGATTCGGCCTTGGTAAGAAAGTTTAGTTTTGATTATTTGAGCAAATAAAGAAATATCCACAGCCACGGGCTGTGAAATTAAGATTTGTTTAGTAGATCAGCCAGGAAATAGTGTCAAGTGCTAGACGGTGCCCCGACTGAGCTAGACCGACGCCTGTGAGTATGATTTAGCTTTTCATAGTGTTCTCAGTGAGTGAAATTATAGACTGGCTCCACTTTCCTTTAGCCCTTATCATTTTAATAAACTGTGTTGTTTTAACCTAAATTAATGAGTATGTCTGCATATAACGTGACAAATGACACCCAGCATGAATATACCGTCACAGAATTAGCATGACCCACAAATGACCCTTATATGGAAATCTCTCGAAAATGTGACTTAGTTCATTAATTTTTGCGTGCCGAAAAACGTTAAATACAAAATTTAGATAAAATCGATTGAGCCAATTTTTAGGTATAAATAGTTTGACCTTGACACATTATGACCCAAAATGACTCATTAATCGAGTTTTCTCAAACATCTGACCTAACCCAATGATTTTCTTGTGTCCGAAAACGATAGAATATAAAATTTAGTCAAATTTGCGCGAGACATTGTCTAGATAAAATTAGAATAACTCAAAAGTGACCCACTGATCGAAATTTCTCGAACATGTGACATAGCCCAATGATTTTCTCGTGCCAAAAATATGCTGTATACAAAATTTCGTTAAAATCTATCCACACCCGTTCTTTAGATATAGCTTAACCATGATACATCATGACCTACAAATGACCCTTATAATCGAAATCTCTCGAACATGTGACTTAGCCCATAAGTTTTCTCGTGTATAAATATTGTTACACTCAAAATTTCGTTAAACTCGATCCTGCCGTTCTTTAAATATAAATAACTTGACCCAGACACTTTATGACCCTTTATGACCCATTAATAGAAATTTCTCGATCATATGACCTAGCCCAATGATTTTCCCGTGCAAAAAAATTTAAACAAAATTTCGTTAAAACTGATCCACATGTTCTTTAGATATAGCTTGTCATGACCCGTTATGACCCATCATAACCCATAAATGACTCTTATAATCGAAATCTCTCAAACATGTGAGATAGCCCATTAATTATCTCGTGTCAAAAAACTTACATACAAAATTTCATTAAATTTGATACTGTCGTACTTTATATATAAATAGCTTGACCCAGACCTTTTATGACCAAAAATGACCCAGTAATCGAAATTTCTCGAACTGGGACCTAGTCCAATAGTTTTCTCGTGCCAAAAAATGTTGTATACAAAATTTCGTTAAAATCGATCCACCTTTTCTTTAGCTATAGCTTGACCATGACCCATTATGACCCACAAATGACTCTTATAATCGAAATCTCTCGATCGTGTGACTTAGCCCATTAGCTTTCTCGTGTCAAAATCTATTACAGGCAAAATTTCGATGAAATTGATTCTGCGGTTTTTTAAATATTAATAGCTTGACCCAGACCCTTAATGACCTAATATGACCCATTAAAAATTTTCTTTCGAACATGTAACCTAGCCCAATGTTTTTCTTGTGCCCGAAAACCATAGAATGCAATTTTTAATCAAAATTGCGTGAGAAAATCTCTAGATAAAAATAGCATGACCCAAAATGACCCCAAAAATGACCCACTAACCGAATTTTCTCGAACATGTTACCTAACCCAATGGTCTTCTTGTAATCCAAAGCGATACAATATAAAATTTGGTCGAAATCGTTAGAGCCGTTTTTTAGATAAAAATGGCTTGACCCAAAAATGACCCACTAATCAAAATTTTTCGAACATGTGACCCGACCCAATAGTTTTCTCGTACCAAAAAACGATTGGGTACAAAATTTCCTTAAAATCGATCCAGCCGTTCTATAGATATAAATAGCTTTATCCTGACCCATTATGACCCAAAATGACCCAGTAATCGAATTTTCCCGAACATGGGACCTAGCCCAATAGTCTTCTTGTGCCCGAAAATGGTAAAATCCAAATTTTTGCGAAAATCGTTAGAGCCGTTTTTGAGATAAAATTTACCCACACAGACACACACACACACACACACAATTTTTGCTCGCATTATAGTATAAGATTAAAGAAATTTACAATAAGCCTACAAAAATTATTCCTATAGAATAATTTTTGTGGCCTTACATGATTTTTTTTTTTCTACTACAAAACCATTGTTTATTAATTTTAATTTTTCCGAAGATCTTTACTTTTCTGAATTCTTTATTAAAATATTCACATAATTTTACCTAAAATTATTATTATTATTGTTGTTGCTGTTAGTATTATTATTATTTTATTGTATTTTACTTATTTATTTATTTTTATTATTTATTTATTTATTTATTTATTTTATTTATTTTTTATTTTATTTTATTTTATTTTATTTATTTATTTTATTTTTTATTTATTTATTTATTTATTTATTTTGCAAGAGCGAACGTGTAATCAGAATGAAATAATCAATAAAATCTCCAATTATAATCTTTGTAATCCAGAAATAAAAAATCAATGTAAATTACGTCATTTTGACAGCATTAGATCTTTTTAAGTTTTTATATGTATCAAGGTAGAAATTTATTTTAAACTAAGCTTGTAGAAACTTTCACCGAAACAAACTTTTCATACGTACTTTATACCTGTATTTCTTTGCTTAACCAGCATGCATTAAAATAAAAACATATTTGCTATTTAATTGTAAAGAAAAAAAATGACATCAATAAAATTAAAATGCATAAAGATAAAACAAACCCAATAAGCAATATTCTCGTGATGTCAGAATAAATAAGATTTTATTTTTAGGTTATCAAAATAAAATACACGTGTATAGATTTTTTTTTTTTTTTTTTTTTTTACCGAAATTTAACTTGTAAAATACGTTTAAAAAGCCACGTGTCTGAATATTTTTCTTTTCCCTGCAGCAATAGAAGTAATCCGATTGCCACTGTTTCGAAGAAATTTCATAAAAAAAGCTTTTAAAATTAAAAATAAATTTATAGAAATGGAAACAAAATAAAAAAATAGCTATATTGGGCACATCTACATATAAACAGCCTTCATTAAATAATAATAATAATAATTATCAAAATCGGTTCAGTATAAAGCTCAGGGCTGATGACTAAAAAAACAGCTAGTTTTTTAAATATACAGGTTTTGAATTAAAAGTTTCAAATTATTATTTTTTCTTCTTTCGAGTATAAATTCTGACAGAAGCTTTAAAAAAGTTTATTAATAATAAAACCTAACTTTACACCTTTGTTATTTTTATTATGTTATTTTTTAAACCTCAATTACTCAGACTTTCAGGAAAAATTTTGCTATTCGCGTAAAATTCGCATAATCAGCTTACAAATAACATATTTTAGTCTTTTTATATCTTTTAATATTTTGGAAAATTGGAAGTGGCACACATACTTTTTTCCTTCAAATAGTGGCACTCTTTCTAAAAAGATTAGTCATCCTTGCTCTACATCAGGGCTGTCCAACGCGGTGCTCGCGGGCGCCATGGCGTCCTTTGCAGGATTCTTTGGCGCCCTCTTGAAGGTTTCCTCTTACTAATATATTTTTTTAAAAATTCCATTTTAAAAATGCTTTATTTTAAATCCTTGATGTTTCCTTGAGAAATATTTTTAGAATCTTTGCAAGCGTATTTCAGGCATCAAAAAGGAAAACTTGTTTTAAAACTTTAATTTTGCGTTATTGCGTATCTTCACTAATTTATAGTTATTCTTTATGAAAAATGCTATGAAAATTATGACGATGGAAATTGGTAAATTTGGCAATAACTTTTTAATATGCTAAGATGTAAAATATAGATAAAAAAAGTGCACCCCTTAACCCTCTTCGTGCATGAATGTTCAGCCTTTTTTCAGGTTGTTTTTATGTTGTTAAGCTGGCTCAATGCTGTTTCATAATAGTGTAAAGAAGTGTCAGTTTAACGTTCAGTTTTTAAAATTTTAGGTATTTTTCTGAATTTGTTAAAAAATCTATAAATCGTACGAAATGATTTTCATCATGAAAGTTTTTCCAGGACATTTCTTTGGCACCATATATGGATTAGTCACTATGAAATTCCTTGTCACTATTAGTCACTATGACCCTTTCGTTTTTGTGCTTTTTATAATGCCATATTTAAGCATCCAAAATACGTTAAGGAGTATCTATTCATCCTAAAAAAAATTTGATTACAATTTCATTTCAATTAAAAATTAAATTTAAGTTACTGGCTCTTTTCACTTTAAAAAACTGACATACATAGAGACTACATAGAGATCCGGATTTACATAATGGCCTTATGCCTTCTGCTGCGATATGCATTTGCATATGTGTATCGCTACTAATACTGCGAAATATTTTTTCGTATATTTTTAGCTCTGTTAATGATGGCGCCCTTAATGGTTTGTTACGAGTTGAATTGCGTCCCTGCTCAGTGAAAGGTTGCACAGGCCTGCTCTACATATTTATATCTCCTTACCATGGTAAGGAGATATAAATCTAATTGCGCAATTAGAATAAAATACAGTAATTTCTACCTAAAGCAGAATAAAATGGAACCGAGAAAATTTTCCATTGCAAGCAGTATTTCAGCTCAGACAAAATTTATTGTATTGTAAATCATATCATTCTGAGGGATTTTAAAATACTTCAGTGTTCAACAGCTTTTCCATCTAACACCGAGTCTCAGTCTGTGAAAAAGTCTGCTATACTTTTTAATTTAATTTTAATCTTTTATCCTCTAAATTAGATACAATACATTAATATAAATTACATTAATTTTATTAGTAACATTAAAAATTTTTGAATTATTTATATTTGCATTATTTATTTCAATTCCAACTATTATATATTCACACATTTATATTGTTCAAATTTTCAATCGTTAATAAAATACTTTTTATTCATCTACTCAAATTTAAGTATATTAAAAAAAAAAAAAAAAAAAAACTTGTAGTGGATGACACTTGATTTTAATGCACTTTTTTAAATATTAATTCATTAATCAAATTTAATTAATCAATTTTAGTTTTATATGAAAAAGGAAACTCAAGCGATGGTTAGAGAAAGAAAAACAGAGGTTCCTTGCAATAGCGAAGCATTACAGGAGATGGATGGAAGGAGAAATTATAAACCATCATCAGCTTCATAAATTAAAAACGAAAAAAAAAAAAAAAAAAAAAGAGAAAAAGAAAGAAAGAAAATAAATAAATAGTAAAAAACATAAATAATAGTTGAACAACTTTACATAGAAAGGAAAACCGCTTTCTATTTTGCCACTTAATACTGTGATTCTGTCACATGTATATACATATTTATATGAATTGTAATTGTAATTATTTAATAAAAAGTAACTAAAATATTTTCTTTGTTGACCTAAATAGGAATTGACTTTTTAAAAATTACTTATTTATTTTAACATTTAAATTAATGCTAATATTGTAATGTAAAAAAAAAAAAAAAAAAAAAAAAAAAAAAAAAAAACTCAAAAGCTTATTTAAAGGGGAAAAAAATATTTTCATTCGATTGGCATTTCATCGCATTTATGATACGTAAAACTTTGATATAACAAATCCAATAATGTACGACCATTTCGCTGCATCTGTTCTTTCCCTAATTTAATATTAACTCTACCACAACGGCATTATTTACCATATTTTCCCACTCAGTAATACAATCCAAATTTGAGCTTTGCTTAACTCCGCCTCTTGCGTAACAGCGTCTAATTTATCATACGTCACAAGTAGAACTTGGCGAAATTCACTTGGCTGCCTTGGCGGGCGGCGGCAACTTACCTCTTTACAACGAACCTGGGGATGTCGCACCCTTCAAAGGAAACATTGTCGCAAGGTGGGTCAATGGGTCAAGTGACCCTTGGGTTTACATTGACCTCTGCAAAATCTCCTGTGGATGGACCCCTGATGGTAACATGTTTATACTTTGTTATATCTCGAATAATGATGGCTATTTATTTATTTATTTTCATTTCGGTTCTTTACCACCGGTTTTCTCCAAAAGAAAATATATAATTGTATTGTATATCTCAAAGAGGCAAAGAAATGAATTGCGTTAAATACAGTAAAGATTTTGATAAAGGCGTCTAAGTGTACCATAAACTTGCTTTAACCCTTTCCGGCACACTGTGCCCGATCTGGGATAGCTAATTATAATTCCAAACGGAGTTTTCCGAAGCGGTAGATCTGGGAAAGTAAAAAATGGTATAGTGAGTAAATAATTGTTTATAAATCAAATTCTAATGAATTAAAGTCACACGGCATCTTATACATCTCCTCAAAAATCATTACAGCAAGTTTCGTGCTTTTAATTTAAAAAATGAATCTGAAAATGTATCAGAAAATTTCGAGCTGCTGAGGGTGGAAAACCATTTCTTCGAATACACCCTTCTGAAATTATCTTCAGAGGACTTTTCTCTCTCACTTTATTTTTTTCCAGTAACTGCTTATGTTACCTTAATTAGTATTAAGTAAGGCAAAAATAAATAAGCAATTAATAATAATGCAGAAAGAAAAATGAATTGAAAATGTATTCATAAAAATCAGGATAGTATAAATTTCATTCAATTCAGGATAGGCGTTTCCTAATCATTATATATTACTTAATTCGAAAATAATACAAAACAGAATTTGATTAGTGCTTAGATAGAAAGTTTTCTAAAATAGAAGATTTTTTTTTTCGCTTTTTTTCTCTTTTTTCGGGTCTCTTCTAATATTATCTTAGCTAGTTTGAATCATAAACAAAAATAAATAAAAAATTAATAATAATGCAGAAAAGAAAAATAAATTAAAATTGTATACATAAAGTTTAATTCCGGATAGAGATATCCAAATTCATATCTATCACATAATTCAAAACGGGTTTTCAGTAATGCTAAGAGGAAAAATTCTCTAAAACAAAGGACCCCCCCCCCCCCCGTCAGTTAGGACATTATCTTAATCTCTTAATCAGTTTGAAACATTATCAAAAATAAATAAGCAATTAATAATGATACCGAAAAAAAGGCTGGAAATGCATCCATAAACCTCTATTCAAGATAGATCTATCCAAATTCATTATATATGACACATTTTCGAAAATAATCCAAAACACAGTTTCAGCAATGCTACGATGGAAAGTTCTCTAAAACAGAGGATCTCTCTATTTCTATTTTTTTCTTTCTTTGTTTTCGGTCTTTTTCGATTTTAACTTTTCAAGTTTTAAGTATATACAAAAATAAATAAGCAATTAACAATAACACAAAAAAGAAATGTAAGTTGAAAATGCATCCCTGAATTTAATTTCAGGATAGACATTTCCAAATTCATTATGTATCACATAATTAAAAGCGTAGTTTCATTAGTGCTCGGAAAAAAGCTCTCTAAAACAATTTTTTTTTTCTTGTTCCTTAGGATGTTATTTTAGCTTGTTTTAAACATAAACTAAAATAAATAAGTTATTAATAATAATACAGAAAAGAAAGTTTAAATGAATCCATAAATTTCAATTCGGTATAGGCCTTTCCAAATACATTATACATCACTTACAATTCAAAAATAATTTAAAACGGAGTTTCAGTAGTGATTAGACGAAAAAGCTCTAAAAAGGGAAATATTCTTTTTCTCTTTTTTTCACTTATCCCTTCCGATATTATCGTATCTGGTTTTAGCGTAGGCAATAAATAAATAAATAAATAAATTAATAATAATAATAATAATAATAATAATAATAATAATAATAATAATAATAATAATAATAATAATAATAATAATAATAATAATAATGCAGAAAAGAAAAGTAAGTTGAAAATGTATAGGATATAAGTTTATTACTTTATTATATTTTACATAATTTAAAAATGACTTAAGGATGTATTCCAATACAAACTGCTTATTTTCTGATTTATTTATAGATTCACTTTTGCTTTCAAACCATCTAACTGGCAAGATTTTCTTATGAAACTATATAAGGTACCGTATCTGTCGATTTTTTGATAAATGCAGAAAATATTACAAAAAATGTACTCAAAGATCGTCTTTTGAACCGAATTTTCCAAAGCGGGAGATCTGGGAACGAAAAGAAAGGGTCATGCTGAGAAAGTAATTGTTTATAAATCAAATGCTAATGAAATGAACAAAAAAATGAAATCACACGCGCACCTTATACATCTCTTCAAAAATCACCTCAGTAAATTTCACACTTTTACTTTTAAGGGTGTATTAAAAAAAATACTTTTTCACCTTCACCAGCTCGAAATTTTCTGATACAATTTCAGACATATTTTTAAAAGTAGAAGCATGAAACTTGCTGAGGGGATTTTTGAAGTGACGTATGAGGTGCCGTGTGATGTCATTTTATGCTCAGTTCATTAGGATTTGATTTATAAACAATTATCTTCTCAGTATGACACTTTTTTTCGCTCCCAAATCTCCCGCTTCAGAAAAATCGGTCCAAAATGCCGTTTTCAATTGCTGTTTTTACAATATTTTCTGCATTTATGAAAGAATCGATAATCACGGCACCTTGTGTACTTTCTAAATAAGAGAATCAGCGAGTTTGATGCATTTAAGAGCAAAAGTGAATTCAAAAATAAATCGGAAAATAAGCAGTTTGAATCGAAATACATCCTTAAAAATAAATCTGAAAATGTATAAGAAAATTTCGAGCTGCTGAGGGTGGAAAAACATTTATTTCGACTACACCCTTCATTTGAAGAACTAGTGCGCTAAAATGGAAACTTGTATAAAACACAGGCCTCACCTCCACTCCCACCCATAATTAGTGATGTCATTTTTGAAAGTTTTAAAATATAACTAAAAATAAATAAATAGTTAAGTAAAATAATTTGTAAATACATGTATAGATTTCAATTCAAGATGGACGTTTGTTAATTCATTAGGATTGACATTACTGGAAAATTATTACTTTTCACAAAATTAATAAAAAATCATCTAAAACGGACAATTTGTAGGGCTAGAATATAAACTCGTCTAAAGCAGAGGGGTTTTCTTCCTGGTCTCTGATGATATCCTCTAACCTAGTGTTATAGTAAAACAAAAATTAATAAATAATTAATTTAAAAAAAAGTAATATGTGTTAAAACTGTGTGAATAAATTCAATTTATGATAGACATTTGTTAATTCTGTATATTTAAAAATATTGGAAAATTATCTAAAAAGATTAATTTGTAGTATTAAATATTAACTTGTTTAAGGCAGTGCGCCCCCCCCCCTTACACACGTACTTAGTAATATCATATTCGAAAGTTTTGTTATAAAAATAGAAATAAAAGAGTAATTAATTAAAGTACAATAAAGTAAGATAAGTTGAAAATACATGGAGATAGACATTTGAAGATAGACATTTATTAATCCTTTATGCTTGTCATTATTACAAAATTATTTAAAACGGAATATTAACAATTCTAAAACGAAAACTCCTCTAAAACAGAAGGTCTTTTCTCCCTATGTCCCTGGCGATATCATCTTACCAAGTTTTGTTATGTACGTAAAAATAAATAAGCAATTAATTTAGATAAAATAAAACAAAATTAATTGAAATTGTATAGATAAATTTAAATTCAGTACAGATATTTGTTAATTTATTATGTATGAAAATTATTTCAAATAGAGTTTTAGCAATTCTAAGACGAAAAATTGTTCAAGACCTAGACCTTTTTCTCCCAATCACTATCGTAAGCTGTATCACCTTGGCAAGATTTACTATTAAAAAAAATCTTATTAATTAAGGGGATTTGGACAAAAATCTTTAAATTTTCAAAAATAAAATTAATCGCATAATTTTTTTTTCTATTTTTTTCCTGCTTACAATGACGTTTAAATCATGTTTCTATCTTAACTGGAATATGAAATATTAATTTTTTCGTTTTGGTTTATTTTCAAAATCTAGCTTTCAATCAAAGATTGTCCTGGAAATAACTTACTGCGTGAAAATGCGTTTGTATTCAAGACGAGTTTTTCAAAATTTCTCAAATTTAAATCTTTATAACTCAAGAACCGTTAAAAATAAGTACTAGTTCAAGTTTTGGACATTTTTTAAAAAATAGGTTTACTTTAATTTTGATTCAGCAAATTAAAAAATATATATTTTTTTTCTTTTGAAGATAAGTTTCTTTTTAAAGTTTTATCTTTTTTTTTATATATTTACTTTAAATATTTTTAATTTTTATTCAAATTAATATTCTTTTTAAATGCTGAATGAAAATTAAAGCTTATATATTTCTGTTTATATAAATGAAAAAAAAAAATAAAATTCTACAAATAATATTTTGATTTATAACAATTTTAAATTACCCCATTTTTTTAATAAATTATATATTTAAAACTTGTAGAAGTTTAATCATGCAATTTTGTTTACAAATAATATAGTTAACCATCACAAAAAATTACAAAATTTTAACTCAATAAGTAAAAATTATTTTAAAATGTGTCCCGAATTCCCTCAAAATAAAATAAAGTAAAATTAAAAATATGTGAATTAATTCCAATTCTGGATAAACGTTTGTTTATTCATTATGTTTCCCATTATTTTTAAATTACTTAAGGGTATATTTCGATTCAAACTGCTTATTTTCCGGTTTATTTTTGAATTCACTTTAGCTCTCAAACGCATCAAACTCGCAGAATCTCTTATTTAAAAACTTTATAAGGCGCCGTGTCTGTCATTTTTTCGATAAACGCAGAAAATATTCCAAACAATGCACTCAAAGTTGTCCTATTAATCCGAATTTTCCGAAGCGGGAGATCTGGGAACGAAAAAAAGGGTCATACTATGAGAAGGTAATTGTTTATAAATCAAATTCTAATGAATTGAGCGCAAAATGACATTACACAACACTTTATACGTATCTTTAAAAATCGACTCAGCAAGTTTCATGTTTCTACATTTAAAAATGCGTCTGAAATTGTATCAGAAAATTTCGTGCTTTTGAAGGTGGAAAAGTACTTTTTAGAATACAACCTTAAAACGCAGTATTAGCAGTGCTAACACGGAAACACGCCTAAAACAGAAAATCTTTTTCCCACGGTACCTGGCGATACCTTTGTAGCAAGTTTTACTATATAACTAAAACTAAATATTTAATTAAAAAGTACAAATTAAAATAAGTTGAAAACGTATGAATAAATTTTAATTCAGGATAGACATCTGTCAAATCGTTATGTTTAACGGTATTTAAAAATTTCTTAAAACGGTATATTAGCAGTCCCAAAACAAAAAATCGTTTTAAAAAAAAGTTTTTTTTTTTTTTTTTCTTTTTTTCTGGTGTCTCGAAATAGGGATATATCATTTTAGCAAATTTTATTGTATAAGTAGAAATAAATAAGCAGTTGATTAAAATAAAATAAAGTTTAGTAAGTTGAAAACATCATATATAGATAAATTTCAATCAGTATAAACTTTTGTAAATTTATTATGTTTCACATTATTTGAAATTCTTCTAAAATGGAAACTCGTCTAAAACAGATTTTTTTTTCTTTCCCGGGTGTTTGAAGATATTATTTTTGTCAATTTTACATAAACTTGAAATGCGTGAAACATTTTTTCAACATTATCTGAACATAGAAATCAACGCTTCTAACTGAAATTGTTTCCGAATGTATTGCGAATGTGTTGCACAAAACAAAAAAATTGTGCAAAAAGTGTTGTTAAAAATTGCAAGGGAAGAAAATGTGTTTTCAAAACATACTTCAAAACATTCATTTTTGAAGTAGTATAATTTTAAAAACACCACGTAGAAAGTGTTTTGAAAGGGTTTTGCATGTGTTGTTTTATAGTGTTCTGAATTGTGTGGTGCCTACAATGTGTTGTGAATTTGGGAACAAAGTGTTGTGCAGCAAAACATTATTTTAAGAAAATATTTTCATCAACACTATTTACAACACTATTTCAATGCAATTAACAAAGCTATTTTTAGAACACATTTCTAGATAGCAACACTTTTGCAATACATTAAGGACACATTTTTAGAGAGCAACGCTTTTACAACATATTAAGAACGCAATTACAATACAAAAGACAAACGTTTCACAACACATTAATCTGCTGTGAATTCGGGGAGAAAAAAAAGTGTTTCGAAATGCGCTTATTTTTATGTTTGGGAATTTGCAGTGTATACATTGCAAATTCAAATAAACATATTTTAGAACATTTTTTGTCATCAAATTTACAACACATTAACATATTGTGAATTAGAAAACTATACATAAAATTTTTTTGTGATTATGTTCTTAATATGTTTCAAAAGTGTTGCTCTCTAAAAATGTGTCCTCAATCTATTGCAAAAAGTGTTGCTATCTAGAAATTTGTTCTAAAAACTGTATTGTTAATTATATTGAAATACTGTTTTAAACAGTGTTGATAAAAATATTTTCTTGCAATAGTATATTATGCTGCACACCACTTTGTCACCAAATCAACAACACATTGTAAACAACCCACAATTTAGAACACTATAAAACAACACATGTAAAACATTTTTAAAACATTTTCTACATGGTGCCTTTAAAATTACACAATTTTAAAAATAAATATTCTGAAATACTTTTTGAAAACACATTTTCTCTTCTTGTAATTTTTAACAAAATTTTTTTGCACAATCTTTTTTTTTTTTTTTTTTTTTTTTTTTTTTTTTTTTTTGGCACAACGATTTTTCTCAACACAGTCGAAAACGATTAAGAAATGTTAATTATTACGTTCAGTTAATGTTCTAAAAGTGTTTCACGAATTTGAAGTGTTAAAAAAAAAAGAGAATGAATTAAAATAAAATAATATAACTTGAAAATATATGAATACATTCCAATTCAGCATACATATCTACTTATTCATCCTATTTCCCATTATTTAAAAACAATTTAAAACGGAGTATTAGCAGAGGTAAAACAGAAGCTCATCTAAAACACGGGTTTGTCCCTCTGTCCGAAGCAGTTTCACTTTAACAAGTTTTATTTTATTAGTAAATATAAATAAGCATTAATGAAAAGAAAATCAAGTAAAGTATGTTTAATTTGATAATATGGTATATTATCATTTTGAATAAAATATTCATTATGAATTTTTTCCTATATATGATATCTTTTATGTATTTTTAATATATAGCAAAGGTAGCTAAAATATTTTTAAACAATATTATAAATTTTATCAGTATATACCGGGTGATCCAGAAGTTTCGGGAGTTTTGAAAAGTTAATAATTAGGAAACTATGTATAATACAAAGGTTCTGTTTTCAGATATATGCTCAGAAACATGTGGGATTTTTGTTTAGAATGAATTTTTTTAAATATATATAGTTACCATTTTTAGCAACAGGTGGCGCTGTTGTATAAGACTGAATGTACCTATACCATGCGTTATATAGACACATGAGTTCATTGCGAAACTTCTTTTCTATGATATTGATGAGATTTCGTTTTAAGGGTGGTTTATGTTCAAACATTTTTTGTAAGGTAAATGAAATTGCATTGTAAGGGAAATTTGATACAAAATTTCATGAGCAACTGCAGTGTTTAGACATTGTCTAGACTATGTTTAGACACATCTTTGCATGTCGCGTTTTTTTCATATCGTACAATACGTCAAGTTAAAACTGCAAAAGAATCGATGGCCATTGCAAATGTGAAATGCTATGGTAAGCAAGGTTTGAGAAAAAGGCTCATTGGAAGATCGTAATAGACACAAGAGATCCCAAATGTCTGTTACAATCGTAAATTAGGTAGGATTCTATGCCAATACTCTGTAGAAATCACCAGTTCATGGTGAGTGCAGTAAACTTGTGATATCACGATGAATTGAAATTTCTTCTGGAATTTCTTTCTGCTCTGAGGATACTGTGCACGCTGTTTTGCATCGGCTCACGGCGGTACTTATAAGCCATGAGCGTCATGATTAAACTTTGTAACCCTTGGACACTAATTCGTTCTTTTAAATGAGCTGTATCATACTATAAAAACAATACTATCAATTTTAGCGCCACCTGCTGTCAAAAAGTGCAACTAACATAATATGTTTTTTTCATCGAAAAAACAAATCCCACAAGTTTTTCAGCATTTCTGTGAAAACCGCATACTTCTATTGTTTATGGCATTTCAAACGTCCCGAGACTTCTGGATCACCCGGTACATTTATTAATACATTATGCTTCATACAATTTGAAAATGATTTCAAATTTAGTATTAGCTGTTTTAAAAGAGAAACTTCTGTAAAAGAGAGTTGATCCATCTGTCCCAGGCTATATCTTCTTATAACTAATTAAGGGGAAAAAATGATAACATGAAGTAAATTGAAAATGCATGGATAAATTTCAATTTAAGATGGGCATTTTTTTATTAAGTCACATTTATTTATTATTTTTTATTACATTTCAGTATTATTTAAGTCACATTATTTGAAAATTATTTAACATGGAGTATTAGCAGTCCTAAAACCAAAACTCGATAAATCAGAGGGATTTTCTTTCGGTCTCTGCCGATGTATTCTTAGCAAGTTTTACTATATAAGAAAAATAAATAAGTATTTAATTAAAATAATTTTTAAATTAAAATAATGTTGAAAATCTAAGGATAAATTTCATTTCGAGATAGGCATTTTTTAATTCATTATATTTGACACAATTTGAAAAAATTCTATAATGGTAAATTAGTAGTGTCAAGTTAGTATAGGCACTGAGGTTTCTCCCCTCTATTTTCGTAATTCGTGATCTATAATCTTTGAAAGTTTTAAATATAGTATTATATAAATAATTAAGGGTGTATTTCGATTCAAACTCCTTATTTTCCGATTTTTTTAAAATTCACTTTAACTCTCAAACGCACCAAACTCGCAGAATCTCTTATTTAGAAACTTTATAAGGTGCTGTGTCTGTCAATTTTTTCGATAAATGCAAAAAATATTCCAAAAAATGCACTCAAAACTGTCCTATTGATCCGAATTTTCCGAAGCGGGAGATCTGGGAACGAAAAAAAAGGGTCATACTGAGAAGGTAATTGTTTATAAATCAAATTCTAATGAATTGAACACAAAATGACATTACACGACACTTTATATGTCTCTTCAAAAATCCCCTCAGCAAGTTTCATGTTTCCACTTTTAAAAATGCGTCTGAAATTGTATCAGAAAATTTCGTGCTGTTGGAGGTAGAAAAGTACTTTTTCGAATACACCCTTAAAATAAATTTAAATAAAGTAAAATAAGTTGAAAATACATAGATAAATTTCAATTGAATATAGAAATTTGTTAATTTATTATACTTGACATTATTACAAGATTGTATTAGCAGTGCTGAAACAAAACTCGTCTAGAACAATTTTTACCCCGGTCCGTGACGATTTCACTTTAGGAAGTTTTTTTTCTATATAAGTAAAAATAAATAAGTAAATAATCAACATTAAAGTAAAGCAAGTTTGAAAATGCATGAATAAAGATTTATTCAGGATAGGCATTTGTTAATTCCTTACGTTTCACAATTTTTGAAAATTATGCAAGAAGTAATTAACGATAAAACGGAAATTTGTCTAAAATTGAGGCTATATCATCCGCCAATAGTTATATCATCTTAGCAAGTTTTACAATAGGTATAAGAATAATTAATTAATTAAAGTAAAATAAAGTAATGTAAGTGGGAAATATAATGATAAAAAATTCCAATTCAGGATTGACATTTGTTTATTCATTATGTTTCAAATTATTTTATGTTTATTTAAAAATATTATTACAGTGCTAAAACAGAAACTCGTCTAAAGCAAAAGTTTTTTTTTCCCCCTCACGATCCGTAGTGATACTATATTAGCAAGTTTTACAATATCAGTAAATATAAATAAGCAATCAATTAAAATAAAGTGAAGCTCAAAATGTATGGTATATTATATATCTTGAATTTTTAAAACAGTTCTTAGATAACATTGGCATCTTACCGGATGTCCCAAAAACAACTAAAAGATTTTAAAATTCAATAACTTTCAAACGGTGACAGATATTAAAACAATTCTTACAGGAGGATTATGTATGATGTCAGGAATTATTTTTACTGCGATTCTTGATTTTAGTTCGAATTTCAAACAATAGATGCAATATGTGCTCAGTCCAGACCCGATTTTTGGTACTTCGGGATCCATTCAATACATTTTAATCACCATTTTTGCCCATAAAAGAAGACAAAAATTCAAATTATTGCTTGCAACGCAATTTTTGTGGCTACTTTAAACTAAAACTAAGAATAGCAGCATAAAAATTTCTGACATTTTCCATAACAATCGTGCAAAGTTTTTTTGTTTTTGTTTTTTTTTTTTTTTTTTTTTTTTTTTTTTTTTAAATATTTGTCAGCGTTTACAAATTATTGAATTTTCAAATCCATCAGTCATTTTTGGTAAGTGTTTCCGGTAAGTTAAGGTGTAACCACCATTACAAATTTCACGCTTCCAATTGTATAACTGTTTCCAAGAAATCCTAATTCTAGAATATTTTCCTTTGTCCGGCTTTCAAAGATGCAATGGTTTCAAACTTTGAAAATAAATAAAATAATAAAATAAAATAAAAATACACTTTGTCTTAATAGGGGTTCTTAAAATTACAATGCTGATAGAGTTTTTGAATTCGGTTTGGCAATTTCAGAGTAACAGCGAATTTAGAACATTTTCTGCTGATTTCATCCTTTTAAATTTCGACTATTTTGAAAACCTTTTTAATTGAAAAATTACTTCTTAAATGCAACTACCAATTCATTTTTCAAGTTTTAAGCTTTAGTAATAATAATAATAATAATAATAATTAAAACTAGTAATATGTGTCAATCCTAAAAATTTCTTACACCGAATGTTGTGATGTCGATGCACACCGAAAACTAATCAGAATCAATTTTTTTATCATGTGGTATCTGAATCTGAAGTTTGATGGAAATGCATGCATTAGTTCTTGTGATACGTTTATTGCGAAATCGCGAAAGATGCAGCATAGCAGTGCCATCTGTAGGGCTATTTACACAAAAACTAAACAATGCTAAACTATATCAGGAACGAACTGAATCTGATGTTTTAGAAAAATTCGTGCATTAGTTCTTGAGATAGAGCTATTGCAATAATCATGAATAATACACCATGGCAACACTTTTATCCAAGCACTAATTCTTGAGATATGGCTATTGAAATAATTGTAAATAGTACAGCATAGTAGCGCCACCTGTTGAGCTATATACACCAAAACTAATCAAATCTAGTTTATATCAAGGTCTGATAGAATCTAAAATTTCGAGAAATTCGGGACATTAGCTATTAAGATAGAGTTATTGCGATAATCACGAATAATGCACCATGGCAGCACCACCCGCCGAGCGATTTGCACAAAAAAGGAATCAGCACTTTATTAAATCAAGCACTAACTAAATCTATAGTTTTATGAAAATACATGCACTAGTTTTTGAGATATGCTATTCTAGAATTTGTGAATAATGCAGCTTAGCAGTATCACCTGTTGAGCGACTTGCACCCAAAACTAATCAGATCTAGTTTATATCAAGGTTTAACAGTATCTAAAGTTTTGTGGAATTCTGTGCTTTAGTTCTAGAGATAAAGCGAAAAAAAAATTGTCACATACAAACAGACTCACAACAGACATTTTGTAAAAATATGTTTTTCGGGTTCTCTGGCCCTTAAGGGTGCATCCGAAAAAACGCTTTTCCACCTTCAACAGCTCGAAATTTTATGATACATTTTCAGACTCATTTTTAAAAGTAAAAACTTGAAACTTGCTGAGGGCATTTTTTAAGAGACGCATAAAGTTCCGTGTGATATCATTTTAATATCAATTCATTAGAATTTCATTTATAAAGAATTATTTTCTCAGTATGACCATTTTTTTCGTTTAGAAATCTTCCGCTTCGGAAAAATCCGTTCAAAATGCCGTTTTTGAATCCTTTTTTTGCAATATTTTCTGCATTTATCAAAGATCGACAATCACGGCACCTTGTGTACTTCCTAAATAAGACAGTTTGCCAGTTTGGTGCATATGACAGCAATAATGAATTTAAAAATAAATCGGAAAATAAGCAGTTTGATCCGAAATACACCCTTAAAACATGTAAATCTGTCGAAAACCGGATTTCGAAAATTTTCAAGAATCCAATACTTTTTTCTTGTTAAGATAGAAGAAAGTAAAAAATAGTTATTTCAGAATGCTTTTTACTATGGAAACCCTTTGGAAAAGGCCGTAATAGATACCAAAATAAAAAGAGCGTAGTTGGATAAATAAAAGATTGTATTGGAGCAGAGACTGTCACCATCGATTTTCCACTATCAGTTTAAAAATGGATTCTGTAATTCCAGAGATTGAACTTTACAAACAAACGCTTCTTCTTTATAAAATTAATATAGATTTAATTTGCTAAAATATAAAGTACATTACTATCTAGAGTTAAAATTTATTACAATATTTATAAATTAAGTTGTAATTTATAGATAAAATACATTTTTCAAGTACTATCTTAGGCATTAAAAAATGGGGGGGGGGAATTATACACTCCTTATGTAGATAATTGCTGAAACGTCAGTGAAGGCTTGCTTTGGAGACATGAAATTTTTTTGTGTCTGTCTGTCTGTCCGTCTGTCTGTCTGTCTGTCAGTCTGTAAGATGTTTTTGTAAGATTTGGTTCATTCGTTCGGAAAATATAGAATATTTTATTTTGCGCAATAACGCTTTTCTATGGCAAATCCAATGATTTCCATTTTTTTCCTTGAGAGAAAATGTCACATTATGATAAATGGATGCTGAAATTTACCGTTTAAATTATTCGTAATGTTTTGAAATTTTGTCTATTCATTTGTCAGATTTTTAAAATTATTAGTGTAAATTTTGGAGATTTTTTATAAATGTATTCCAATAATATAAACTAATTTGTTTTAGATACTTACTTATTTCAAATGTATTTATTTCATTTTCTTTATTTTCTCTTAATGGTTGCTAAGCAACCATTCATCCTAATCCTTATTTTTATAATAGCTTAAGAGCTACTGAACCCTGGGAGTAACGGTCGTCCTGTAAGGATAGAAATTTGTATACCTACGATTTATAGCATGCTAAGAGCAATAGCCATGACCTGGCAGGCGTCAGCCCTGCACGTCATCAGGCCCTTTATTTTTTGAACTGTCAAGTAAATTGAGTTTAAAAACTTGTTCCTGTAAGTTTAAAAATTTAATAGGATAAAGTTTATTTATTGTAAATCTTAAAAAAAATTTGACAGGCGATTACAATTAGCAGAAGTATATGACAGGTGAATTAAAAAGAGCACAGTTGATGAGGTAAAATAAACTTTGTCCTGTATAGTTAAAATTTAGATATGTTTTTAAGTAAACGTTTTAGAATAAATATGTACAATGCCAGGCGGTTTTGAACAGCATAAGACCTTGACAGGCGAGGGGAAAGCAGCTAAGGGCGTGCGAGATGGAATTCTTCTTCCTTCTAAAAGTTCTTTCGGATTTATAATTAACTCATAATTAAGATCTGACACCGTTTAAAACTTTTAAATACTTACATTCAAACATTACTATTTACAAAAAGGACTATTTACAAAAACAATATTTACAATTTAAGTAATCATAAACTCTAATTAATTCGTCGTCTCTACACTGATAAAAATTTGCTGCATTTTGCTGCAACGCACTCCACCGCTTGTACATAATATCTCTATTCCAACCAATCAGAAAGTTCCATTTCACAGCCAAATTATGTGAGCTGTTGGAATATGCGGAGATATTGCAAAGAGCAGCATCAATTTTACGAAAAATTATTTTAAAAATAAAGAAGAAAGAATTACCAGAAAACATAACAACTGCTGATTTGTTAAATGGCGAATGTGAAATACCTAAGCAATTACTCGATTTTTATTGTTTTCTTCTGGGTGGTCATAAACGACGTAGCAGAGTTAGTGAAGGTTTTATAAGGAAAACTAATTCATTGGCAGAAGATTTGATTTATAATGTCACTAATGGGTTTATCAAAACCAAAAAACACATCACTCTGCGCATGACATTGAAAAGTTTGACGAGCAGTAGAAGGATCGTAGAAATTATAAATAAATATGGTCATTGTTGTAATTATCATGTTATTGAAGAATTGGAAACTTCAGCAACAATTACGTTATTGAATCGTTCTAAAATTTGTCCAAATGAAATTTGTAAAAGACAAGATTTATTCACAGGACTAGCCTTCGACAACTTCGATCGTTATGTTGATACTGCTACTGGTAAAGATACCCTACCTGATACGGTAGGCATAATCTATCAAACAGTTATAAAAATGAGGAATCAACAAAGGGAACTTCCGAGCAACTCCAGAATCCTCCTGAAGATGGTGAGCGGACAAGCGAGCTATCTGTTTCATGTACTCATGCCGGACATAAAAGAAGGACTCTTGATGCTATCATCCCAGAGTTAGTACCATATGCAAAAAAACCAAAGATGGATGATGAATTATTGTCTTTATCTGACAATTTAAGGAATGAAGCAACACCAACCTCACTAGAAATAATTTATCAGCAAAAGTTTCTGTGGATGCTTTGCCATGCTCTAAAAATTAAAAAAGCATCAATGTGGGTTGGGTTCCACCATAATTTAAACAAAGATTCTCATAATAACAAAGAAAAAATTTGTTATCTCACACCAATCAACGAATCACCGACAAATATACCAGTTGTAATAGAAACTATGAAACAAAGTCAAAGTATTGCTGCAGAAATTGGATAACCTTGCATTAATGTAACATATGATCTAGCTATTGCAAAAATTGCTATGCAGGTAGAGTCTACAGAAAAACCAGCTTAAGATAATTTATTTATCCATTTAGGACCGTTGTACATCATGTTAGCATTGTTTAGAGCAATTGGAAAATTTATTGACGACAGTGGACTAATGAATAAAGCTTTTGGTAAAATGCCTCAATTTTATGTTATTTATATGGATCTTGTTCATTACTATCAGTTACTGAGTCTAAGCATAAGGACTGGAGACTTTTCTTTGTACAAATATATTTTGTCAAAAATAGCAAATATATTTTTTATGACAAATCAGCTTAATTATTCACGATGGATGATAAAATACCATGATAATTTGTCAAAAGTTGGTCTTGCACATCCATCAATTGAAAAATTTATGAAAGATGGATACCTTGGAATCAAACTTACTGATATATCTTTCTCTAGACAGCCAACAGATCTAGTACTTGAACAAACTATTAATGCTGAAGCGGGAAAAAGATTAACTGGTGTAATCCAGTTCACACATTTTATTTCCGCTCGTCAGCGATGGGCTAGAAGTCACGACAAAAGAACAACAGTCATATCTCACACTCTGGACATTACTGGTTTACGAAGAAAAAAATGATGTATCAGCAGACCTGGAAGAACATGCAATGAAAAGAGATTCAGCACAGTTGTGGAAGTTCATAAATACCTTTGAGAAATTTCTAAATCCATTTATGTTGAATCTAAACAAAGATTGTCTGTATAACATCGGTAATGGTACAGTGGCTTCGAACGCAGTACAGGATTACTTGTTGAATTTTATAGAATCAAGAGAAAAATTGAAAGAGAATTTTATAACTGAATGTTCACTTAATGGAAAAAGATTTGAAGAAAGAATTACACAAGTGAAAATTATGAATTTTGCCTCTAAAAAAAAAAAAAAAGAAAAAAGTCAAAATCGGTAATAAGGTTCATGAAATCCGTGTGCAACGTGATTTCTTTGGTCGCCTATTAGCTCTGTTAATACAACATAACATAGATTTGGAAAAGACGTTATCATACCCCATTACAACTGTTCCTATGTCATTGTGTCATGAAGATGGTACAATACATAAAACTCAGAAATCATCAATGCTTGAAATTTTAAAGGCAATTGTTAGCAGTGAAGAAGTACCAAAACATTTTGATTTTGTCATTTTTGATGGATTCTTCTTACTGCATACATTCAAAAATATCCCCAAAACATTTGGCGGTATTTCCAAAAAAATTATGTCGCTACTAACAGCTACACATGCCTCACGAGTAGATATCATTTTCGACCAATACTTTTCGCCGTCAATTAGAGATTATGAACGAGCCAAACGACAAGAAGTACGAAACATAAAGTATTTCATTACCGGACCAGAACAAATTCGACCAGTTGACTTTATGAAAGAACTTCGTAACATACAATTTAAAGAAGATTTCGTAGATTTTTTAATTACACATTGCAGCACAAATGAAGTGATATAGTTTATCGGGAATACTATAGTGAACTTAAATTACAAACAATGCCATACTTATAGTATCCACAATAACTCCGTGATCGTCGATATAAATGATAATTTATCGTGCCAACATCATGAAGAGGCTGATACGAAAATAATATACCATACATGCCAAATGGATGAAGATGTATCCGACGTGTTAATAAAAACATGTGACACAGACATTTTAATATTACTGCTTGGAAACATGGACCATCTCCACAATAATAATTTAAAAACCTATCTGGAATATTGTACTAATAATTGTAAAAAATGGATAAATATTTCTGAACTGTATACAAAATTGGGACCTTCTATATGCCAAAGCCTACCGGGATTTCATGCATTGACCGGTTGTGATTTTAATCCGTCCTTTTCAAGAAGAGGTAAAAAAAACCCTTTCCAAATATTGCAGAAATCGAGTGTGTATCAGAAGGCGTTCAAAGAATTAGGAAACGCAGAAATAGTTGAGAAGAAAGAAAAAAAAAATCCGATACTAGAGAAATTTGTATGCCAAATGTATGGTTTTAACTGTTCAAAATTAAATAATGCGCGCTATGAAAAGTTCCTTGCTACATATAACACAAATGATCCTAAAGTGTTCATGAAGAAAGTAATAGGTTATGATTCATCAAATCTGCCACCGTGCCAACGCGAACTACAGCAACAGTTATTGAGAACTGCATACATTACAAATATCTGGCGAAATTGTCATTTAAAAGAACCAACAATTCTTACCCCTGAAAATAACGGTTGGAACTTAATTGATGGCCGTTACGAGTTTAATTGGTTTGAAGGGAATACAGTTCCTTCGTCTATGTACAACATACTTTTACAAGGGCCTATTGATACTGCCACAGCACAATCGACTGAAACTGAGGAATACATTTCAGGTAACATACAACTATTATATTCAGTAAGATTTAATATACAGTCCTATGTAATTGAGCTTGATATTCAATTCTTAACGACCTTAATTTTTTTTTTTTTTTTTTACTATTTTTAGAAGAGGAAAACATTTCTGAAGAGTCAGATCATGATGAAAACAGTGATAGTGAAATGTCGAATGATGATTAAAATGAATGTTAAAACTAATGTAGATTGTATAAAACCTAATAAAATATATTGCATTTACTGTCTGCGTTCACGTTACATTTCTTACTCGCACGCCCTTAGCAGCTTTCCCCTCGCCTGTCAAGGTCTTATGCTGTTCAAAACCGCCTGGTATTGTACATATTTATTCTAAAACGTTTACTTAAAAACATATCTAAATTTTAACTATACAGGACAAAGTTTATTTTACCTCATCAACTGTGCTCTTTTTAATTCACCTGTCATATACTTCTGCTCATTGTAATCGCCTGTCAAAATGTTTTTAAGATTTACAATAAATAAACTTTATCCTATTAAATTTTTAAACTTACAGGAACAAGTTTTTAAACTCAATTTACTTGACAGTTCAAAAAATAAAGGGCCTGATGACGTGCAGGGCTGACGCCTGCCAGGTCATGGCTATTGCTCTTAGCATACTATGAATCGTAGGTATACAAACTTCTATCCTTACAGGACGACCGTTACTCCCAGGGTTCAGTAGCTCTCCACCTATAATGTTATAAATTTGAATGCATGTAATTATTGAACGCGAAAATTTAAATGAAGTCAACGTCAAAACTGATGAATTAATGTCTTTGTATCTTTGTGTATAACATAGCCCAGAAAAGAACACAGGCTATGTTTTATTGATTTTATTCACATATTTTCCTTAATAATTCAAAATTTCCTTCTTTTTCATGCAGAATCAATAGCGATCTTTTAGATAAAATTTAACCAATTTCCTTTATCGTTGCCAAAAAAAAAAAAAAAAAAAATCTGGAATAATTTTTTAACGGCAATAAGTTTCAATTGAGCAATTTCCATTCGAAAAATTAAACTAAGAAAAATTAAATATGACGTCAGAATCAAAATAAAAATAAAAATAGTACTTTGTTAAATATTAAACACGGAAATTTGTTTCGTTAATAAGAATTTTTCTGACAAAAATTGGGGCATAATTAGAAGTAAAAGAAATAAAAAATAATTATATTTTTAACAAATATTTCAATGGATAAAATTTGACGTCATAATTGAAATAAAACAGGTATTCTATAGTTGTTAAAAATACAAGAAACATGTACAGCAATAACTCATGAATAATGACGTCATTGCCAAAACTTCAGTGAAGGTTTATTTTGGCGATACAAAATTTATTGTTTTCCATCTCTCAGTCTGTTCTTCTGTCTATCTGTCAGTCCCCGATAACTGCCACAAAATGCAATCAAAGCTTCTTTTTTTCCTAAACAAAATTGTAAAACCCTAGATTACTGAGTTTACACTTTCAAAAGTTCCTGATACATCAGATTTAGGTGTGGACGTGGACAGGTATGTAGAAGTATGAGGATTGAAAAATGCTTATTAAACTGTTACTTATCCTTATAAATCAAAATGTATAAAGAAATACAAGATATACGATAACCATTAGCAAATTGATACAAAGTTACAAATTTAAGTTTAATGAGACTACGGAGGGTTCCAGGGGGGCGGAGCCCCCCTGAAGAAATCTACTATATTATAATAAAAAAACAAAAATAATAGATCATGAAAAGTTCAGAATATCCTAACATAACTAAATCTTTAATTTAACGCTTTTGTTGGCTGAAAACTTCTTATTCTTATTTTATTCTTATAAATAATTACGTAATTTGAAAATTTTAAATTACAGTTTCCAGGAAATTGAATATTACCCAAAGTGTGTTTTAAAAAAGAAATGATGTGCAAAGCTGATGTTGAGGCTCTTGATCTGCAGATTTACTAGTTAAATCGTTACTTTTAGTAAAACAAACAAATTCAAAGGGCTAAAATGTAAAGATACTGTAATACTGATGTAATTTTGACAAAACAGCAACAAGGAGTAGGATCAGTAGTGCCAACTTTTCAAAAATATTGAATAAACTCAAACATTTTTGAGTAAAATAACACATATATATACATACTTTTACCTTAGTGTGTGTTGGTGTGTATGAGAAAAGGGAGAAGCGAATGGCTAAGAGAAAATAATTAAAAAAAATTATTTTTTTTATTTAATTATTATTATTTTTTTTTTTTTTTTTTTGTCTGTGCATATTTTAAATTATTATAATTTAATTATAATTTTATAAATAATTCTATTAAATTGTACTCTTAAAAGTTATCCCTTATAAGTACACTAACATTAATTTTAAATAATCTTGAAAGTGCTAATTATCAAAAGTGCAAAATTCCAATGTCAAGAAAAGCATACATTTTATTCACCTAAGTGCTTCATCGATTGAGACATCAAAACAGATGGATAAATACGCAGGAAATTTGTTTTGAGAGAAATTTAATTATGCTACATTCGCTGAAGGGAGTTTCGGTGCTCTTGTACGTCAAATGGATGTCCTTACTATTTTACAAACAAAACTATCCTGAAAATGTTAATAAAATCAAATTTTATTTTAGAAATTAAATAATTGAAAAAATAAATTACGAATCAAATCAATTGAAATTGGGCGGGCGAAGACATCAAACTATGGGGTGGGCTCGTGTCCCATGGGCCCATATAAGTTGCCGCCACTGGGCAGGATAATCGAATAAGGGAGGTTTCCCGAAAAATTCTTTTCCAGTCAAGCTACTCTCGTCACGGTAAAACAACTTTTACAGTGGATATCCACAAGTGGTTTGTAAGTTCACGGGGCGATTATTGATCCTTTATACCGCCATTCAATAGCATTAAAAACTTTATATATTTTTTTTCTAATATTTTTTCATTGAAATAGTTTTTCCAATGCAATTAATATATTGATAATTCTATTATGGTCTTATTATTTATCTAATATTTTTCTTTGAATGATAAAGTTAACCAGCACAAAAAGAATTCAAAATTTTCACTCAATAAATGAAAAGTATTGTAAAATGTGTCCCGGACCCCCTTAAGACTGTTTTAAAACAAAAAAAGGGGGGGGGGCAACTTTAAGATTTAATTTATTTTTGCCATTGGTGGGGCTGGATCGGGTTGGCAAAATATTGAATGGACCAGCCGGTCTGATGAGGAAGTAAGCGGGCCAACTGGTCTAATATAAAAATTTAAACTAAACCGTCAAAATATCAACCATTTTCAAAGTATCCGCGTAATTCATCCGCATGAATAAATATAAATGCGTTGCACAATTTGATGCTCTCTGGACCTAGGCCGAAACTAACATTTTTTGCACTCAGGGCAAACACTACTTTTGTGCACTCCCCCCCCCCCCTCATTCTCCTCAGCAAAGTATTTTTACAAAGTTAATTTTACTAATTTTCTAAAAAGCGACTTTCTTTCATAAACTACGTGATACTGAACTACAAAATCTGCATTGTTAAACATTGATTCATTGAAATTTTGTAAACGGATTCGATAAGAATCGAAAAAATTCTGCTTTATACAGGAACTTTATGCCATATCATACATTAATTCTGTTATGTTTTCGTATAACCGAGACAGGACGATTTTAACAATACCGTGTTAACATGAGACGTCAGAAAAATTGAAGCCCAAAATCTTTGTTTAATGCCAGGGACGCATGCTCTCTCTGATCCCTCTTTTGCTTCGGAGCTGCTCTTGACAACATCACTATAACATGTAGTGTAGAGATTGGTGTCAAACAGTTATAGCGTGTTTGAGCCGCGGCTTAATTTTTTTCAACGGACTCAGTCTAGGCCGAGATTAAGTTTACATTTTTAATTAAGGTTTATAGAGCTCCACCTCTTTATTTTCCTTTGTTTATTTATCGCACACATTTACACTAAATATATACGTTCAAAATTGTGTACTTACAGCTGAATACCTCAAGTGACACGACGAATAATAAAATTTTGAAAAAGTGCATTATTTTAATTAAGTCAATTTTATCGATGCCATCCATTCATTTTTGCGATTTAAATTTTAAACGATAACTTTAATTTCAACGCTTTTCGTGTAGATATCATAGATTGGAGGTAAAGGGTCTCGCCAGTAAGCAGAAGATTCTCAGTCCTAACCTTGGTGCTGGAACTTGAAAATTTCATACTAATATTATTATTATTATTATTATTATTATTATTATTATTATTATTATTATTATTATTATTATTATTATTATTATTATTATTATTATTTTATTCACAATCATAATACAATAGAACCTCCATAAGTTGACCAACCAAGGGACTGTAACTAAGTGGTCAATGTACGGAGGTGGTCAACTTAGGGAATTTTTAGAAAATATTTAGTACAATATCAGCAAAATTTTAGTAAACTTTTCTAATATCTTTTAGGAAAAATTTAGAAAAAAAATAGCACTTACTCATTTTTATTTTTACTGAAGATTCAGCACATTTTTACAATTTTTGAAAAAATAATTCAATTTTTGTTTGAGTCCTCTTTTTGTTCATTAAGTAACTACAAAAAGCACTTTCACAGTTTACAAGTCCATTAAACATGCTTGGGCATTTTTCTGCAGCAAAATCTTTAAGCTGCTCCATCTCATGCACTTTACATCCTCTTCCTTCAGAGTTGGGTACTTTTCAGTTTCGTCATCACTTGGATCATCATCTTCTTTGCCACCCATTTCTTGTACCTTAGAGTCCTTGTTGTGCTTAGTTTCAGAGAGTATCTCATTAAAGATTGTCTCTGGGTCTGGTTTAGTAGATGTTTCCTAACTCATCTTCCATAGTAACATAATCTTCAAAATCAACTCCATCAAAAACTGGCAAGGGAGATAGAGGAAGCTCAACCTCTTGCACCCATGTTGTAGCTGTGACAAATAAAGCAGAATGAATCCAATGAAGGGCATTCAAAGCATTTACTGACGCAGCTGTTGACGCTGCCAATGCAGAAGGACCACAGGTTTGAGCTTTCATAATCACCCATTCCAGAAGTTGAATTATGTAGTTCAGTTTAAAGGACTGAATAATACCTTGAGCTAAAGGTTGTGTTTTCGAAATTGTGTTTTAGGGCAAAAATTTTAGCTTGTGAGATTATTCACTTCCGGGTGGAGCAGTAGTTGTTCACCAAAAGCAGCATAGACTGCTTCTTTCCTCATTTCTGCGTCAATTCCTCTAATCTATTCTTCGAACAAAGCACTGGTCATCCAAAAAACAGGAAAAATCTTCCGGTTTTACATTTTTAAATGCACGAGGTTTAGCGTATTTGTCGATCACCATAGGCTTAATTTTTTTCCCAGTCGTACTAGAACATAGAAGAACAGTAAAACTCTGCTTTGAAAGTTTTTCTCTTCTGCAAGTACCACCCTTCATTACTAAAAATTTATCAGTCATTGCTTAAAAGAAGAGACCGCACTCATCAGCATTAAAGGTGTCCTCATCTTTAAAACCTTTAGCAAACTCTGGGAATTTTTCAATAAACTTCTCCACCACTTCAGCTGAAACCTCATTCGATTCCCCACACAAAACTTTTTTAGAAATCTAGTATCGTAGTTTGAATTTTTCAAGCCAACCTGCTGATGCTTGAAAGTCCTCGATTGAAAATTCTTTTGCAAATTTTTTTAATACTTCCTGAAGCATAGGTCCTGATATTCTTACATTGATTGATCTCATCTCTTTAAACCAATGAAACGTGGCTTCGTTCACAGGGTCGAGGCATGTTTTTCTGCGTTTTCTTTGGAGTCCCCCGTTTTCGGAAGAATATCTTTCTAGATATAATTCCTTACGTTTTAAAATGTTGCTCACAGTTGTCTTGCTCACATCAAATTTTTCAACTGTTTTTCTTTGGCTGCTGCTTACCAGAAAATCAAGTAGATCCACTTTCTCCTTTGATTTAAGTTCTATTAGAGATATTTTTGCGCCATTTTTAATGAAAATTTGCAAATAAATGTTTGTTCCCGTCACAACGCGATATACAGAAAAAAATTGAATGTATTTCCCATGTGTGGAATATTTCGCAAATCCCATTTTGTCTCAACCAGACGGCAGGCGTGATGGTAAGTCAGGTGACCTGCTAGATAATTGATATTAAAAACATTTTTTCTTGTTCTTTTAGTTTATGTAATGTAAAACTAAAATTTCTTATTTCTTCCAATGTTAAAAAAAAAAGTTAAAATATTAATTGTTATTTAGAATCATGAGTTTTAACAAAGCAACTTAACATGTTCATCTGTAACTATGTACATAATGCATATAATGCATATTTTCGATTTAATAATAATCTACAAAAAGTTCTCATGAATATGATTATTTACAAATTGTGAATACAAAACTTCATACAATTTGTGAAATTAAATATAGAATCGTGATTTCTTCAAACATGCTCTCCCACTATTTTTTATCAATTGTGATATAACGTGAGAGAAAAAAACGGAAGAAAAAGCAAATTCAAGAAAACATTAGAGGTTTATAGAGAGTAGAACCCACTAAAAAGTGGTCAACATACAACTTACGGAGGTGGCCAACATAGAGTTAAATCTCTATTGAAAATGCATTGCGATCATTCAAACTAATAAATTTCGGTCAACATAGAGATGTGGTCAACATAAAGAGGTGGTCAACTTTGGAGGTTTTACTGTATTTTTTGGAATTCAATTTTATTTCTATTTTAAACACTATTGCGATTTATTAATCATTCAGCCTTTTAATTATCGTTTAAACAATTTTTTTTTCGTTTTTAGAAATTAAAAAAAAAAGTTATGTCTTCATTAATCTTTTTTTAAATTTCGAATTTTCAAAAAATTTGGAATTTTGGATTTTATTTAAGTAGTTTATTTAAACATTTTTAATTTAATTAAAATAAATAGCTTCCTTATATAATTATTTTAAAATTAAATTTATAGGTGCTACCATCTATGTAAAAATTGAATAATTATAAATTAACAATTTGGATTTATTAATTAAAAGATAAGTTGCTTTGAAAGAAATATTAAATAAACCCTTTATGCAAACTACGATCTCACTTACGCACTTGTTTTCCTTACCAATGTGAATTACTATTGAAAATGAAGAAGAAGGAGAAAAAGAAAAGGAAAAAAAAGAAGAAATGAATAAAAAAAATTACAAAAATTTTCCAATCTTAAAAAAAAAAAAAAAAAAAAAAAAAAAAAAAAAAAAAAAAAAAAAAAAAATCTGCAGTACCTAATATATTTCGATATTAATTTTTGAATCTACCAACTATAAATTATTTTAAAATAGTCTTATAATACATATAGGAGTTTCTAAAATGTATTTTTATTAGATTTTCCAGTAAATATATAGTTCTGCAAACTCTTTATACACTTTCAGCAAACGAATCACATATTCATCTTATTGAATACGCAAAAGCTTATTGTAATCAGTACACGAAGAACGATATTAGAATTCTTTATATTTTCTCTTCATTTAAACGATCACACATATATACTGTTTTAGTACATAAAGCACAGTGTAAATTATCAATATTGCTCTACATAATCTATATTTTTAAAAAATTATTTTCCTTCTTTAATTTTATCTATTATCGGAGGCAGATCAAATACAAAGCCTCATAAACAAAGCCCCCTCAGAAAATTACACAAACTAACATCTCCGTTGTTTTTATCATTATTATTTATTTTCTTTTTTTACTATTAGAGCCCTTTTTAATGCTTAATAATTGTTTTTTAGAAATTTAGCTGTATTTCTTCTTTAATAAATTTGAATCATATGTATTATACATAATTTATTCTCCATTTTTATTTCGAAATTTTAATAAGAAGGCATAATTTTTATCATTTTCATATATTTTAGGTATTGAAGCTATTATTTAATAACATTAATGTGATTATCATCTTTCTCATTTCCCCCAAACAAATAGCGAAGCATTTTTATGCTAAACTTATTTTAAAATATCAGTAACACAATGAAACATTTTAGGTTTAGGTTAGAGGTCTGCACGGGCCCGGGCCTGGCCCGTGGCCCGTACCCGGCCCGGCCCGCGGGCCGGGCCGGGCCGGCGAAATCGTTTCGAATTCTCTAACGGGCCGGGCCGGGCCGGGCCGGCAGATTTAGAATAGTTTTTTCAACGGGCCGGGCCGGGCCGACAAACAACATAAACGGGCCGGGCCGGGCCGGCAAAAAAAGTGAACGGGCCAGACGGGCCGGGCCGGGCCGAAAAAAAAATTTTCGGGCCTGCCGGCCCGTTCTGAAGATTTAAGCAGGAACGATAAAATATGAGCTATTTTCAACGAAAATGGTTTTAACGGGAATAGGTATAAATGTGGCCATACTAGTTTGACAACATCAATATAAAAATGTACAGTGTATCGGCGTCGGAGAATTACATTATGTGTAACCCGTTTTAATATTTTTTTAGCTGACTCATGCCGGTCCGAGATCACGCTTGCATTATTTTTCTACATATAGACTGGCCGGACCGGTACTAGACTTAATTATTGGCAGAAAACATGATTTTTAAAATTAACAGCGATAAAGAACTTATATTAGCTTAGTCTTTGGATATATACTTCTTGATGAGTTTTAAATTAATTTCTCAATAGTGCGAAAGTTTGACACATTTTCTGATTAATTTTAAATTGTAAGAGTATAAAAGTGATAAACCTAACTATTAAAGGGATTTGGAATCGAATAGCGTTTTTCATTTTTGGTAAATAAAATACTTGTATAACTTTGTTGAGTTATAATAGTTTCTCAAATGATTGCAGGTTTTTCTTACTTCCCTTGCTATTGCTTCCGGAAATTCTATTCAAAACGCTAATTATGACAGTATTTTATTTGTTTGCAGTATTCTTAAATTGCTTGTATCAAAAAATGGATAACGCCATTCGATTATATAGTTTCTGAATAAAGATATCTGCTAATCTTATGCGTTTTTGAGAAAAAAAAAAATGAATTTAGAAATGTATCAGAAAGGAGCTTCTCTGAATTTAAGAATGAATTTGGATTTGAAATCTATAATAAAATGATATAGAAATATATTTATAAATCTTCTTTTATTAAACAGCTTCAAAATTAACGATGTTTTTAGCTTTCTTTCTTTTTTCTTTTATTCTAAGCCATATTAATTTTTTAATGAATCTTTATTCGAATGTTGAAAGCCTAAGAATCTAAGTAATCATTAAGGTTGTTAATGTGTATTTGCTGTAAAATATACTGTAAAATCATTCCATAGATATGTATGCAGTATTCTTTAAAAGAATCTTAGTTATATGATAACTAGCAAAAGCCATGCTTTGTTTGGATTCGCGAAGCATTATTTTATAAAACAGATATTTGAAAGTAACAATATTTTTTTTATTATTATTATTTTTGCATCTTTATTAAACAAAAACGTTATTTTATGTTTTGGCGCATTTTAATTTTTTATTTATGATGTAAAGCTGGCATAATAAGATATTTTCGAAGCAAACTTTTACAATTTTTTTTTAAATTTTCAACTAAAAGCTCTTTTAAAGATGTTTTTACAGTTTCAAGTAGCCACTAGTGTTTTTTAATTGTTTGAAATATGCATGTTTCCAATCTTTGTAATCAACATCCGATAATCTTTGATAGCTATTTTAGAATAATATATTTGAAGAAAGCTTGAAGAAAGTTACTTCTTCAAAATCCTATTTTCTGGAAAAAACATTTGAAATCTGCTTTCGTTGATACTATGAATTTTTAACTGTAAAACATTTTATTTTAATTTCTTCGTTTTTATACATGTTAGCGTATGAGAATTGCTGTAATTCTCTCCGCGTGGGAGAACTTTTTACTTTCTGCGAATGGCAACTCAATTAATGGAATTACCTTTTAACGAAGCGCTCTCTAATTCTCGCAGTGACGTTTTCACGAATAATTATTGTTGTGTTTGCGAACTTATTAAAGTCTTATTTTTCTATAAATCCTTCTGATTAATGAGTCGATATTATTTAGCCACAATACGACCTTCGCAAAAATATTTATAAAGAGCTTGAACCAACAACTTCACACAGATCTTTTAATTTTTCATTTATATAACAAATTTAAGAATTAATTTTATTTGTTTACAATTATTTTGTTGCCAGTTTAAAAAAAAAAAAAAATCCATAATACAATTCTTTTAAAATGTTTAAGTGTCATCTGTGCAAACGATTTTGCGGGATAATGAAAACATGTTTTATTTAATAAATTAATCATGATTCTATCTATAATTCTTTACTCCATGATTTAAACTTTTTTTTTTCTAAAAATATACGCGTTTCATTTTTTATTTATTTGCTAAAATGCGTCCGTATTGGAAATGCATGTAAAATAAATTAATTAAAATAATAATTTTTTTAACGTTTTACTGTAAAAAAAATTATATTCTGCAAATCTACAGATCATAATTTATTTTTGTGTTTAATTTGAAGTTAAAATATTGAATAGTTTTTTTGTAAAGCGTACGACAAATTGTAATTTGAGTGGACTAGTAGAGGATTCGCTTCGCTCATCCTAAAAATGTGAATTTTTTAGAAATCGTAAAAATTGTAACGGGCCAAAACGGGCCGGGCCGGGCCTGTTTTCGCTGATTTTTGTACGGGCCGGGCCGGGCCCGGGCCGAACTTTTGAGTTTTGCAACGGGCCGGGCCGGGCCGAAATCACTTTCCTACGGGCCGGGTCGGGCCGGGCCTGGAAATTCCGGCCCGTGCAGACCTCTAGTTTAGGTTACACCATGGACATAGCCATTCACGTGTTAGCATCTTCAATTGTAAAAATAACTGTTTTCTTCTACGATCGAAAAACTATAACGTCTTCTTTCCTGTGTTTGAGGCTTTCTTTCCTAACTCTCTTATCGCTCTTGCAAACTTACGTTGGCGATCGCCAACCTGAATCTCCAGCAACCCCGTCATGCTCCAGGTGGGATAAGGCGGATCTAGGAGAGCTGAATTCTCCCAGCATCCCGTAAATGAGGCGGAGTTTTCCAAACAGTCTCAGGTATGTGGGAGGTTTAAATTATCACAGGTATGTGTTAGGCAACAATGATATTTTTCTTTCCTATTTCGATATTTGTCCAAGAGAAGGTGCTTTCTTTTATTTGATAAAAGAGGTGTTTCGACAAAGCGAAGAAAAACTTATTCAGATTCAAATAATAAAAGGATGCAAATGTTTCTTTTTTTCCATCTTTCATAAAAGAATTTTACTGGAGTTGAGTTGTGTTTGAGCTTTATTTGTCACCAAAATTTGCCTACAATTTGAAAGATATGTTTGGGAAAATCTAGAGCACAAATATACGAAATTTATTTCGTACTTTCATTTAAATTCGAACCTTCATCCCATTTCTCTCTCTCTTTCTCTCTTATTCCTTTTTTATTAACACTTTCCAACAAAGTTGAAAAGTGTTTATGCATTCGGTTTGTCTGGCTGTCTGTCCGCGCTCTAACTCTCTTAAATATACTCGGATTGCCATGAAATTTTTGGACGTTATTGATGTTTACCCTAGCATGAACCCTATTGAAAATGAAGTTTCTACCACAATTAGTTTATTTTAGCTGCGACTTAATCTGTATTATTTCATGCATAACACGAGATGCATAGCAGTTACAGAGAAACACAATAGATTTCAAATAATATATTCTATTCGAAGTACTGTATATTATGAATGATGACTGTTCGATAGATGAAGTACATTTTTAACTATGTTATGCACTTTTAAGTTACACTAAATGTATGCACATTATATGGTGTGTATAAATGCTAATAATTACACAATTAAGATATACAGGGTTACACGAAAGAACTCGGAAAGGTTAGAGAATATGAGCGTAATTTACTTAAGGGTGTATTCGAAAAAACACTTTTCCTCCTTCAACTGCTCGAAATTTTCAGATACAATTTCAGACGCATTTTTAAAAGTAGAAACATGAAACTTGCTGAGGGGATTTCTGAAGAGACGTATAAGGTGCCGTGTGATGCCATTTTGCGCTCAATTCATTAGAATTTGATTTATAAGCAATTACCTTCTCCATATGACCCTTTTTTCGGACACAGATCTCTCGCTTCGGGAAAATCAGTTCAAAATGCCGTTTTTGATTGCTTTTTTTTGCAATATTTTGTGCCTTTATCAAAGAATCGACAATCACGGCACCTTGTGTACTTTCTAAATAAGACAAATTTCCAGTGTGATGCGTTTGAGAGCAAAAATGAATTTAAAAATAAATCGGAAAGCAAGCAGTTTAAATCAAAATACACCCTTAAAGATTGTTTTTAAATAAATTTTGCATTTTAAATTGCATTCAGTTTACTATGAAATGTTTGTAGAATATACATAGAATGATATACAGGGTCACGCTAAGAACTGGATACAGGTTTGTCTATGGATGAAAATTTCTGGAAATGTGATTTAAGTAGTTTAATGTGTATTGTTGTTTGAACTAAATTTTAGCAAAATACTTTCGTGTAATAAAGGTACTAGGTAAACTACAGGACTGGACAAAAGTATTAAAGTATTTTTTCATCTATTAGTATAAATTGCTAAAAGAAAAATTTCACCCAAATAGGTATTTTCTTGCCAAATTAGGTTTCCGCATTATATAGTCTATATATCAACCGACAAATCAAATGCAGGGGTATTCAAAAGTATTGGAATACATATTTGGTTGTGGAGAGTAACATCTTATTTCCCTGGATAACGAAGTTTTGTTAAAGATTTCAGGAAGTGTTGGAAAGTATTTCATAATCTATGCTTAACGCATGATTGTTCTTACTTGTTGTATTTATAACTCATTAAATCTATTTCTCATTCATTTGGGGGTAACGAGTATTGATTTAACAGCTCTCGCTTTTGAGAATTTTACCGCCATTTTACGTTATTACAACTGTATGAGGGCAGCTAACATTTTAGCAATTCTGTTTATTTTAAAAATATTTAAAAATTTTCAAATACTAAATTTAACTGAATATTGAAAGGTTCAACTAAAAATATATTTTGAAAACAAACTTTTTTACCTGCATATTTAATTAAAATTTTTAAAAAAGTGTATAAATATTTTAATTTTTAAAAAAATTTACTACTTTTCAAAAAAAATTATAATTTGCCTGTTTTTTTTTTTTTTTATAAAGATTTTAAATGTATACTAGCGGACCCGACAGACGTTGTCCTGTCACCGACAGACGTTGTCCTTCTTGGCACCGACTCAAAAAAATCAAATAAATGTACGTAAATATGGTAATACGCACGATAAACACTACGCTCTTAATTTAATTTCTTATCACAATTATGTAAGGAAATTATTTTTCACTCTTCAGTATTTTTTGAAGTCTGTACAATTTTTGACAGAAAAGTTTATTTTTCTCTTTTTACTTAAAAGTTAACGATTTTCTGAAGTCGGTTAATCAAAATTATAATACAGGAAATATTATTGTAAAGCATACACGTTTGTCAGGAGTGGGCTTCGAACACGCGATCGTTTTTTTTCAAGAAGCTGGGCTTGAATCTGGCGCCTTAGACCGCTCGGACATTCCGTCCGCACTCTATTCATCGAACTTATTCAACACTTTTAATTAGTCAAAAATCGCTAACTATTAGTTTTTGCCTAATTACTAAAAAAGTACTGAATCAATTTCGATGAAATGTGAATCTAAACCATTCTCAAATCCACTGGAACACACACACAAAATTTCATTAAAATCGGTCCAGTCGTTTAGGGGGAGTTCAGTGACATACACACGCACAAAAGATTTATATATATAATAGGAAAATGTGGATTATCTCACGAACTACTGGATTTAAACGAATTTGCTTAGTACCATTCGATTCAGAATGAAAAAAGTACACTAAAATATGTTATCGGTTGAAAAATAACTACAAAAGCCGATTTTTAAAGAATTTTTTTAAAGTTCGTTCTTTTTTCTACTCATCTTAGGGGATGAATTTTCGAAAATCCCTTCTTAGCAGCACTTGATGTTATAAGAAGTATTTTTACCCCAATTTTCAAGATTTTTGGTTCGGTATATTTTTTCGTGCTGTGATTAATACGAAAGGCTCACTTACTTTTATAATATAGATAAGCATTGAAAATTTCAGGTTTTTGCGCCGAAGACATCGCCAAATTAGGAAAATGTGAATTATCTCACGAACTACTGGACTTAAACAAATTTGCTTAGTACCGTTCGATTCAGCATGAAAAAATACACTAAAATATGTTATCAGATGAAAAATAACTACAAAAGCCGATTTTTAAGGAATTTTTTAAAAGTTCGTTCTTTTATCTACTCATCGTAGGGGTGGAATTTTCGAAAATCCATTTTTAGCGGCACTCGATGTTATAAGAAATATTTTTACCCCAATTTTCAAGATTTTTGGCATGGTAGATTTTTTTGTGCTATGATTAATACGAAATCCTGACTTTCTTTAACCCATTAACGCCCGAATTATTTTCTTCACTAAAATTTAAATGTTGTATTTCCCACCACTTTTAAAATCAAATTAACTTTTATCTAAATTTATCGAGGATTCTGTCTCGTGAAAGAAGGTATATATTTATCTCCCTCTTTACTGGTGGGGAAACCGCTTTCTTGCTATTTTTGTAACCGTCCTCAAAAGAGGACGCTGGGCGTTAATGGGTTAATATATATAGCACTTTTAATTAGCGAAAAATCACTAACTATTAGCTTTTGCCTAATTACAAAAAAAAATACTGAATCAATTTCGACGAAATGTGAATCTAAACCATTCTCGAATCTACTGGAACGCACACACAAAAGTTCATCAAAATCGGTCCAGTCGTTTAGGAGGAGTTCAATTATATACACACGCACAGAAGATTTTTATATATAAATATGAGCATTGAAAATTTCAGGTTTTTGCTCCGAAAACATCGCCAAATTAGGAAAATGTGAATTATCTCACGAACTACTGGATTTAAACGAATTTCCTTAGTACCATTCGATTCAGAATGAAAAAATGCACTAAAATATGTTATTAGTTGAAAAATAACTACAAAAGCTTATTTTTAAGGAATTTTTTAAAAGTTCGTTCTTTTTTTTACTCATCTTAGGGGTGTAATTTTCGAAAATCCCTTTTTAGCGGCACTCGATGTTATAAGAAGTATTTTTACCCCATTTTCAAGATTTTTGGTTCGGTAGATTTTTTTGTGCTGTGATTAATCAGAAATTCTGACTTTCTTTAATATATATAGCACTTTTAATTAGCGAAAAATCACTAACTATTAGTTTTTGCCTAGTTACTAAAAAAGTACTGAATCAATTTCGACGAAATGTGAATCTAAACCATTCTCGAATCTACTGGAACGCACACACAAAATTTCATCAAAATCGGTCCAGTCGTTTAGGAGGAGTTCAATTACATACACACGCACAGAAGATTTTTATATATAAAGATTACTCAAGATTGCGCATGGATGCAGTCTAGATACATCTAATATTACATTTATTTTACCAAAAATATTTTTGTTGATATACATGCATTTAGTATAAGGCGGTGAAATCTACACATTTTAATATACTTTTATAACAAAAATCTGAGTTCTTATTTTACGCGCAGATTTATCACATATATAATAAATAACATGTACAAAAAAGAAAAAAAATTAAATCTGTGTCACACACACAACACATAAAATAAATAAATAAATAAAATAAAATAAAGTAAAATTATCATTTTTAAAACATGAAAGTGAGATTATATGAACATAGATAAAAAGCCATTTAAAGTTTTATTTAGCATGGGTAATTGTGGTGAGTGCATTCACAACACTTATAATAAATTGTGATATAATTATCGTATGGGTAAAAATGAGGTGCCAAAAAATTCACATTTAAACAGACTTTTAATTAATATTAAAAAATGAAAATCGACATTTTTTAAGGTAAACTTTCCCTAAGGATTAAAGAAAAATTGTTTGTTATAATTTATAAAAATTACTTTAGCTATTTTTATTGATTGTACAAAAAAAAAAAAAAAAAAAAAAAAAAAAAAAAAATTCTGCATTAGAGGTTTTTTTTTTTTTTTTTTTTTTTTTTGAGACATTGTTTAATAACATGTTTAAAAGCATTTTTGTGGTGGTTTAAAATTAAAAATAAATAAATGAATAAATAAAATTCTTCATAACTTTCACTTTTTGAAGCAGGTGTAGTTTGGGAAAAAGTAGCTTATATATATATATATATATATATATATATATACACATATATAATACCATTAAAAGTAGACAAGATTCACCAATGGATTTTATCAACAAAACAATAAACCAAAACGAAGAATTAAATTGAATTATAGTAAACAATATTAACCATTTGAAATAATATACCATATATCAAGACAATGAATTAAACATAATAGCAAAATTAACAGTTAAAATATTATAAATATACCACATATAATATTCATGATGAAACGATTTGCAACTCTTAATGGAAATCCTATTAAATGGTAACGGAAAACTACAATATATATACAGGGTGATTCCAAATTTTTTTTACAATAAAAGAGGGGTGATAGTACACATCAAGACAAACAATATTAAATAGGAGACTAAGGGTCCAAAACGTTTTCTTAAGGAGATAGCCGCCATTAAAGTTCAGGGACCAAAATTTCAAATAAACATAAAAAACGGAAAAATCGGTCAATTGATTTGCGGTTTTCACTAAAATTATTCTTTATGTCGGCGTTTTCTTGAAATTAAATTATAAAGATAAATTTCAAAAAATGCCGATAGACGGGGCTTTAGACTTTGGAGTAACGAACAACTATTTTTTGCCGGTATGTTTTGCATCTCATTAAATGTTTTCGTAAGTTTACACTCAAACTTAAATTTTGAGCACAAAATCTGTAGTTGGGAGTGGTTAAGTAACACAAACTGAGCTGTGTTCAGAGGGTTCAAATTTCAAATGTTTAAAAAAAACGGAAAAATTGGTCGATTGATTTGCGGTTTTCACTAAAACTATTCTTTATTTAGGTATTTTCGTGAAAATAAATTATAAAGATAAATTTCAAAAAATGCCGATAGAGGGCGCTTTAGACTTTGGAGTAACGAACAACTATTTTTTGCCGAATTGTTTGCATCTCTTTAAATGATTTCGGAAGCTTAAACTTAAACTTAAATTTTGAGCTCAAAATCTGAATAGTAGGGAGTGGTTAAGTAGCACAAACTGAACTGTGTTCAAGGGGGAGGGGGAGGTTCAAATTTAAAGTAATTATAGAAAATGAAAAAATTGGTCGATTCGTTTGCGGTTTAAAATAAAACTATTCTTTAAGTCAGTATCTTCTTGAAAATATTTTTTAAAGATAAATCTCAAAAAATTCCGTCAGAGGGCGCCTTAAACTTCTGAGTAACCAACTATTCATTTTAACCATTATTTTTTGGTTCTAATTAAATGCTTGCAAAAGCATTTTAAATGTTCTCGGAAGCTTAGATTTAAACTTAAATTTTGAGCTCAAATCCTGAATCGTTATGAGGAGTTAAGAAGCGCAAACTGAAGTGTGTTCAGAAGTTGAAATTTAACCATCTTTCCTCCTAGAACACAATTCAATTTTTCGCTACTTAAACACTCCCAATGATTCAGAATTTCAGCCCAAAATTTAAGTCTATGCATTTGAAAGCATTTAATGAGATTTAAAAAATAACAGTTAAAAATAGTTGTACGGTACTCCAAAGTCTAAGTCGCCCTCTATCGGCATTTTTTGAAATTTATCTTTAAAAATTATTTTCAAGAAAACACTGATTGATCAAGAAAACTGCTAATTTAAAAATTAGTTTTAGCAAAAACCGCAAACGAATCGACCGATTTTTTCCGTTTTTTACAATTATTTGAAATTTCAACCCTCTGAACACAGCTAAGTTTGTCTACTTAACGACTCTTAGCTATTCAGATTTTGAGCTCAAAATTTAAGTTCAAGTCTAAGCTTACGAAAGCATTTAATAAGATGCAAAAAATAACGCCAAAAAAGAGTGTTTCGTTATTCCAAAGCCTAAAGCGCCCTCTATCGGCATTTTTTGAAATTTATCTTTATAATTTATTTTCACGAAAATACCTAAATAAATAATAGTTTTAGTGAAAACTGCAAATCCATCGACAGATTTTTCCTTTTTTTATAATCATTTGAAATTTGAATCCTCTGAACACAGCTCAGTTTGTGTTACTTAACCACTCCCAACTACAGATTTTGATCTCAAAATTTAAGTTTGAGTCTAAGCTTACGAAAACATTTAATGAGATGCAAAAAATACCGGCAAAAAATAGTTGTTCGTTACTCCAAAGTCTAAAGCGCCCTCTATCGGCATTTTTTGAATTTTATCTTTATAATTTAATTTCAAGAAAATGCCGACATAAAGAATAATTTTAGTGAAAACCGCAAATCAATCGACCGATTTTTCCGTTTTTTATGTTTATTTGAAATTTTGGTCCCTAAACTTTAATGGCGGCTATCTCCTTAGGAAAACGTTTTGGACCCTTGGTCTCCTATTTAATATTGTTTGTCTTGATGTGTACTATCATCCCTCTTTTATTGTAAAAAAAATTTGGAATCACCCTGTATATACATATACACTATATTGCCATTGATTATGGGACACTTGCGATTTTAGACATTTTACTAAATATCTAGAAAAATACATTAGGAATCATCTCGAAACTCTTAGTGTATAAATATAATAGTATACGTCATACATCTCCGTGAAGATTTTTTACCGAAACTCCATAGGGGACCGTCAACAAATTAAAAAAGAATGAATATCTTTTGAATAACCCTGTCAAAACTAATGTAGCAAAAGGGCTCAAACTCTAGATTATGATTGAATGCCTTATTGTAATACACTGTGTTCATTTTTATGCAAATAGCATGCATACTCGCAGAGTAATTAAGGTTTTTATAAAAATGGCCCCAAATTTTTCTAAGTTTTTCCCTTATAATTTTCAGAGTTCTTATTATAAAATAATATTTTTTTCAGAAAATATGACAAACAACATTGCACACAGTACCCTGTAATCAAAATTAAAAAATAATAAAAATTGTATGAAAAATGAGTAGGTTTACTAAATAATTTTTTACTGCGCATGCGTCAAAGATATCAAAATTTCATTTGCATATTATGTTAGCTAAATGTATAGAGTAACTTTTGTAAAAGTTTCAAAATTATAGCTTGAAAATTCTGAAAGTAATCGTCTATAGAAAAAGGACAAAATCCGTTGTTTCCAAAATGAAGCAAAAAAATGAGGGATTTTATCCAAAAGTAGTCGTAACATCCCGTATTGTGTATTCTATATTGACACTAATCAATGAATATATGGATACAACCCCTCTTGTTTTTGCTTCATTTTGAGAATAACGGATTTTCAACTTATTCAATTGACGATTATTTTCAGAATTTTAGAGTTATGATTTTGTGACTTTCACAAAAGTTGCTCTTACACTTAGCTAACATAATATGCAAATGAAATTTTGATATCGTTGACGCATGCGCAGTAAAAAATTATTTAGTAAACCAACTCATTTTGTATACAATTTTCATTATTTTTTAATTCTGATTACAGGTTACTGTATGCAATGTTGTTTGTCATATTTTCTGAAAAAAATATTATTTTATAATAAGAACTCTGAAAATTATAAGGGAAAAACTTAGGAAAATTTGGGGCCATTTTTATAAAAACCTTAATTACTCTGCGAGAATGCATGCTATTTGCATAAAAATGAACACAGTGTATTACAATAAGGCATTCAATCATAATCTAGAGTTTGAGCGCTTTTGCTACATTAGTTTTGACAGGGTTGTTCAAAATATATTCATTCTTTTTTAATTTGTTGACGGTCCCCCATGGAGTTTCGGTAAAAAATCTTCACGGAGATGTATGACGTATACTATTATATTTATACACTAAGAGTTTCGAGATGATTCCTAATGTATTTTTCTAGATATTTAGTAAAATGTCTAAAATCGCAAGTGTCTCATAATCAATGGCAATATAGTGTATATATATATATATATATATATATATAAGGCTTTAACTTTGTTAAAAACCCCCGGAAAGTTATTATTCGAATTGAATATTTCCAACTGAGCGAAAAATTGCCCAGGCCGGGAATCGGACCCAGGTACTTGGCTTACAAGGACAATGCTTTACCTGTTAAGCTAACTGGGCGATATTCAATAACGAATGAAAATGTTCAATTTGTATGATAAATTTACCAATCAGTTTGATTGTGCAAAAATAATAGTATATCTTCGTATCCATCGTTATATGAAGTTCCATTATCTTCGGTTTATTCCATCAAGCTGTCCAAATGACAGACTAGATGTTAAGACCAATAGGGTTATATGAGCGAAAAGTCCCAGCCGGCTATCACCCAGTTAGCTTAACAGGTTAAAGCATTGGCCTTGTAAGCCAAGGATCTGGGGTCGATTTCCAGGCTGGGCAATTTTTCGCTCAGTTGGAAATATTCAATTCGTACGATAAATTTACCAATCAGTTTGATTGTGTTAAAATAATAGTATAAACTTATCATTGTATATAAAATCAGTTCTGACCATAATGACGGTTGCATTGAACTCAGGTACCTCTTTAAAAGCTCTCCCCCCTTTTCCTTCTTTGCCACTGATATTAAAAGATTCTTTCTTTATCTTTCGAAAAAATAATCAGGATTTTAAATAGTTTTTATACGACCTTGCATATAACTCGCACTTACAGAAACCAGGGTTTCAAATGAGACTTTTAGACTTTTAGAGATTTTTCTATACCCATTTTAAAAAATGCAGAGCACTAAAACTTTGCAAACACGATGTCACAAACTTTTCGGCGAATGAGATTTTTCTAAAATTTTGTCTTCACAGATTGCATTGAACTTAAAATCAAGATTTCCTGCTGATATTTATAATTGTTCCTCTAATGTGTTCTTATTATTGTTCGTAAAAATCTGACATTTATAAAATCGTAGCAATAGTGGAAAGAAAGAAAAAAAAAAGAAAAGAAAAGAAAAGAAAAGAAAAGTCATAAGTCTGCTGAACAAGGAACTCTGATTCCAAAGTCATGTCAGTATCAATAATAATTTGAATCAAAAATCCTTGCTATTGAAATTTATCTTTCAATAAAAAATTTAATTTATTTTTGCCGTTTTACAAACATTGAAATTTTTTTTTCATTTATATATATTTTTTAATTTATTTTGCCATTTTCGGCCATTATTTTTAATTAGATAAAGTTCTGAATATTTTATAAATCTTTCTTCGATTTTTATATCTTATAAATTAACGAGTGAGCCGAAGACCTTTACATCTACGATTGTCGTTATGATTCTAAATTCAGTTGAATGAGAAAATTTATAAGTATATTAAAAATATTCCGGTTACCTTGATTTTGATAGTTCGATATTAATTGCAACTTTAAAACTTTTCTTAGGTTAAAAAATACTTCAAAAAATCTTCATTTTAGAAAAGATAATTTTAGATACTCTTGCATCGATTTAGTTAGACTCTTTCAGAAATTATCACATTTACAATGGATTTTTGAGTTGAAAATACAGTTGAATGCTTAATCTTCCACGAGTTGGAGTGGTTTTCGTGATATGATATTTCGGGACAATTGCATCTCACGGATTGCATTTATTTTATAAATATTTCACAGAAACAACATTTTCAAAATTTCTTTGATAATTCCATAACGGATTTCACTTTTAGAATATTAAATTCAAGTAGATAACAAAAACCTCATGTACAATTACAATATAATATAAAATTTTGGGGTATTTTTGCATCAAGGGTGCAACAAGCTTCCATGTTGTCATATATGACCATATACTTAAGGAGATGACCAACATTTTGCTCTCGCACGCACCATTCGTATAACATGATGATTATAACATGCTCAAAACATAAAACATACACATTCAACATTTATCAGTGTTTGATGACATTCAAAATGCAAACTGAAATAAGAAAGTTAATTTATAACCACATCATGCCTATAACAATAATGCAAGAAATTAAATATGTCTATATATATTACCTTTTTCAACTTTTTTTTTTTTTTTTTTTTTTTATAATATTATTCAGATTTCACTTTAAGTTTAAAAAATACCTAAAATGAGAACTTCCTCCTTACCATTTCTATGATAATTCTTACTGTATTAACACTGACCAAATGAAAAATGAGCTCACGAAATATTGCCATCTATTCTTCATTTTTTCCCCCAAGTCTTCCATTTTTGTATTTTTCCATTCTGGAGATGCAAATTTTCCGTTATAAAAACGGGAAAATTCATTTCTTTTCTTTTCTTTCTTAAAAAATAAACTTTATAAATATGAGCAGCAGTATAATATTAAAAACTAATCTCTATAACAATTATTAGGATGAGCGAAGCGAATCCTCTACTAGTCCACTCAAATTACAATTTGTCGTACGCTTTACAAAAAAACTATTCAATATTTTAACTTCAAATTAAACACAAAAATAAATTATGATCTGTAGATTTGCAGAATATAATTTTTTTTACAGTAAAACGTTAAAAAAATTATTATTTTAATTAATTTATTTTACATGCATTTCCAATACGGACGCATTTTAGCAAATAAATAAAAAATGAAACGCGTATATTTTTAGAAAAAAAAAGTTTAAATCATGGAGTAAAGAATTATAGATAGAATCATGATTAATTTATTAAATAAAACATGTTTTCATTATCCCGCAAAATCGTTTGCACAGATGACACTTAAACATTTTAAAAGAATTGTATTATGGATTTTTTTTTTTTTTTAAACTGGCAACAAAATAATTGTAAACAAATAAAATTAATTCTTAAATTTGTTATATAAATGAAAAATTAAAAGATCTGTGTGAAGTTGTTGGTTCAAGCTCTTTATAAATATTTTTGCGAAGGTCGTATTGTGGCTAAATAATATCGACTCATTAATCAGAAGGATTTATAGAAAAATAAGACTTTAATAAGTTCGCAAACACAACAATAATTATTCGTGAAAACGTCACTGCGAGAATTAGAGAGCGCTTCGTTAAAAGGTAATTCCATTAATTGAGTTGCCATTCGCAGAAAGTAAAAAGTTCTCCCACGCGGAGAGAATTACAGCAATTCTCATACGCTAACATGTATAAAAACGAAGAAATTAAAATAAAATGTTTTACAGTTAAAAATTCATAGTATCAACGAAAGCAGATTTCAAATGTTTTTTCCAGAAAATAGGATTTTGAAGAAGTAACTTTCTTCAAGCTTTCTTCAAATATATTATTCTAAAATAGCTATCAAAGATTATCGGATGTTGATTACAAAGATTGGAAACATGCATATTTCAAACAATTAAAAAACACTAGTGGCTACTTGAAACTGTAAAAACATCTTTAAAAGAGCTTTTAGTTGAAAATTTAAAAAAAAATTGTAAAAGTTTGCTTCGAAAATATCTTATTATGCCAGCTTTACATCATAAATAAAAAATTAAAATGCGCCAAAACATAAAATAACGTTTTTGTTTAATAAAGATGCAAAAATAATAATAATAAAAAAAATATTGTTACTTTCAAATATCTGTTTTATAAAATAATGCTTCGCGAATCCAAACAAAGCATGGCTTTTGCTAGTATAGACATAGACTAATTCTTATTCATGCAGAATATATATTGGTAATGCATATTGCCACTCTGAATTTGGAACCTCGGTAATATTCGCCATTAGAGGGTAAATGTTCTGATAGCTCATCTGAAATCATTAAAAAACTTCATTGTAGAACATAGAACAAAAAATCAGTTGCAAAATTTTAAATGAATATTTCCCAGCTTTTTCTTTTTCTTTTTTTTCTTTCTAATTAAGGATGTATTTCAATTTAAACTGCTTATTTTCCGATTTATTTTTAAATTCCTTTTTGCTCTCAAATGCATGAAACTTTCAAATTCTCTTATTTAGAAAGTACACAAGGTCCGGTAATTGTCGATTCTTTAATAAATGCAGAAAATATTGCAAAAAAAAAAAAAAAAAAAAAAAAAAAAAAAAAAAAAAGCAATCGAAAACGGCATTTTTAACCGATTTTTCCGAAGCGAGAGAGCTGAGAACGAAAAAAAGGATCCTACGAAGAAGGTAATTGTTTATAAATCAAATTCTAATGAATGGAGCGTAAAATAACATCTCTTACACATCTCTTCAGAAATCCCCTCAGCAAGTTTCATGTTTCTAGTTTTAAAAATGTGTCTGAAATTGTATTAGAAAATTCCGAGCTGATGAGGGTGGAAAAGCATTTTTTTCGAATGCACCCTTAAAAGGAACATTTATATTATTCTTTTTGGGAAGACACATTTTTGTTTTAAAGGCTTTTTCAACTGCTCTGCTGTTCAAACGCAAAACGTTTTGACACATTTACAAATTCATTTTTTAATGGAAAGATATAAATTTGCAAAAGCTGACCATGGAAGCGATTTGTAACAAAACTGTATTTTCCATTTTATGGTAATTAAATTACCTACCGAGTTATAAGTGATTTTGATCACATCATCATGCGTTTTTCTCTCTTTTGTTGATTGTTTTTTCTGCTTTTGTCGGAAAAATGCGGTTCAAAACGTCAACTTTGATGACTTGTTCCGAAATATCTGTTGTGTTTTTGCAAAAAATTAAAAAAAAATGAGTGCGATTAGATAGTTTCTTAATAACAAAACCTGCTAATTTCATGTAATTTCCGAAAAAAAAAAAAATAATAAAACTTATATCACAAAGTTGCCCTCTTTGATTTAAGAACATCCTCAACATGAGTTGGGATTCAACGAGTCATTCAACAAGTTGGGATAAAAGAAAAAAAAAAAAAAAAGAAAAAAAAAGAAAGCTTCCGTTTTTTCCGAGAAATTGTACGATTTCAACTTAGTAAAACAGTTTCCTTAATAATAAAAAAAAAAGAAATTTTACATAAAATCTACAGTATATACAGATTATTTTTTTTTTCCGCCGTGCAAATTGGTGAGCACACTCCTACGAACACATTGTCGATGCCATCTTTCATGCAGCTTAAAAATTGGCTACTTTCAATAAAATTTTCTTGTATACTTCTAAGAAATATCTTGCTAAGTCAAAGCCCACACCAGTTAAAAGCAAAAGAGCATGGCGCCGTAAAGGATACGTAAAAATGACTATTTATTCAACATACACATGGTCTGGCTGTGGAAGATTTCTTTAAAATTTGCATTTCTTTTGAAAAAAAAAAAAAAAAAATATTCCTTTCATAAATAGATTTTTCGCGATTTATTTTTTGTAACTAAAGCGGAATTATTTTTAGAATTTTTCAAATGAGAATTTTAATTGCGTCAGGCTGTGCAATTTTCGAATTTTTTGGCACGGTAGATTTTAAAATACGGCGCTCTTTACAAAGATCCCTTTTTGCCTTTAACAATCCCATGTTCCAACAAATCACCGTCCTTTTCTCCAACTATTCGAAGAAACTGTCTGCGATTTGATAAAAACGCATGCTTTAGTTGAATTATGAGAATTTTTGTTTTAAAAATCAACTAACTTTTAGAATTTTAAAATTTAACTTGGGTTAGCCTCTCAGCCTAGTACGTGCCGTAGATTTTGTTAGCATTCATGAACAAACACACGCACACACAGAGAGAACGAAACTTTCTTTTATTAGTATAGACTTAATGAATATTCTAAATCATTACATTTTTCTGTTATTTGTAACAATATAATTCTAAAATAAATGTCTATTTTACGTACGACTTTCTTTTCGTACTTTCTAACAATCTAGACTATTTTATTTATTTCTTCATTATAAACTAACATTCTAATTATGTAACAAATTTTTTATTCTAAGTTTAACTTAAAAGTGAATAATAAAGAGTCAAATTCAAAATATTTAACCCTCTGATAAGTCGATTATGTGGCAATAAATTATTCAAAATTGAAAATCTTGGAGTAATCTATCTGAGGTAATTCTGAGGTACATTGTCACCTGTAGCAAACTAGAGATGAGGCGAGCTTAGCCCGAGCCCGGGACCGAGGTGGCCTCGGCTCTATTTTCATTTTAGTCTTTGGTTCCGGGCGCAAATAAACAAACACTCAACGTCCCAGCGCTTCACGCCAACCCCGGTAACCAAGCGTTTTGGGGGGAAAAACTTTGAAGAGCATGCAAGTCCGAAGTTCTAATTTTCATATTTCATCCATTTGACCGCGTATGTCTTGTTTATAGAATATTTGTAAAAATACGAATGCGAATTAAAAAATGCTTACCTCACCTGTTGAAAAATTATACATGCGTTATGAATACTCTGTAAGTTGACCTTTTCCAAGCTAAACATTTATTTGTGAAGTATTGTGCATACCATGTACTACCAACTAGTGTCAGTACGCAAATACATTACAACAATTATCACCTGAATATGAACAATGCATAAGCTGAAATTATGCATGCGTATAATATTGTGAACAAGTGAAATATTTAATCTTATAGATCCACTCTATAACTTTGGCCTTTCTTCAAATGATCATAATAAATGAATTAAAATTCACTATAATCAAATTAGCTATTGGTTTAGAGTATGATATAATAAGTGCTTTGTTGCTGATTATAACAGGTTAAAAATATCCAATAATGGACACAATCGCCTCTCCTCAAAGTTTTTGGTTCATAAATAACTAGGAAATAAAAATTTAGCCTTTATTCATTTTCTTTCAGAATTCTCCTTGTACGCTAAAATGCTGTTATGCTGATTATCTTGATTAAACCAGGAAACAGATTTTTTTTTTTTTTTTTTTTCCTCATAATAATAGAAAACTTTGAATTTTATTTATGCTGTAATTTACAAAATTGTGTTTATTTTAAAGATTGCAAGACTAGTATATATTATTGGAATGCTCACTTACTTTTCTTTTATGAGCTACTACCAAATTTATTTTCAAAAAATTAAAAATTATACTTTATTATGAGGAATTTGAAAAAGTAAAAATCTAAAGATGCTCGTTATTGAATTTGTGGTATTCTTGCAATTATGCATTATTCCTTTAGAATGTACTTTATACTATCAATACTTCACAAACTGTATAAAAATAAATCTATTATTTTCTGAAAATTAAAAAGAAACAAAAACCATGCGTCCAGCATAGACTATGAAACATTTTCCAACAACCAACACTTTCAGAATACTGTAACAAAATTTTGCAATTTATTAAGCTGAAACAGGATAGCTAAATAAACAATTTGAAAACCCAATTTCTGCAACTACCATCAAAAATTTAAAAATATGAGTTTTTTTTTTTTCTAAACTTCCTGTATATAATCTATATTTGTATATCTGCTACATAGTATGCTAAAAGTCAATTTAGTTAAACATAGTTTATTAAACGCTTTTGTATACCTGTAGTTTAGTTAACAAAGTTGAAAATCTCCTTTAAAATTGCCATCAATAAACGAAATTGTACTTGCAATTTTTTGTACAGCCTTGTATGTACATAATATATCGAATTTCTACATTCTAAATAATATGAAAAAATCAATAATAAATAAAGTAAAAATGCGCAGCACAGATGAAATCGCATTTCCAGCAATTATTATTCGAGGAGTACGGTTGTCAAATTCTTTTTTGTGTTTTTGTAAATGAACGATGAATTCTATGCTCACCTTATTCCACTGTTAGTGCTTTACAGTACAACTCATATGTGTATAAATTTCAATATGCTTAAAATAATGTAATATCATTAAAAATAAAACACACCGCAAACGAATTTTCCGCCACAAACCGTATAAATCGGAATTTCTTTTAGTATCCGAACCTTAAAGACTAAAAAAATATTTAATTTCATTAATGAGTATTTCATCGTGAACCCAAAAACATGTAGGACAAATCAAGTTCGTAAATACTTTTGAACTATGTTGAAATATCTTGATGAACTAAGTCAACTATTGTTTCAACTATTATACCTTCATAACATTAGAAACATGCAGTTTAAATTTTTCAGCATCAGCCTTTACTTTGTAACAGTATAATCTTATTGTAACAGCATCAGTATTCGACTTGGTCTAATGAATAGGAACTTGTGTAGACTTAAATTAATTTGCAAGTTCAAACGCATTTTCTTTGAAAAAGAAATTTTTTTTTACTTGAATATTTTGGATACAAAATATTCCAGTTAATCAGATATAAATATTTGCAAATGTAAACTTCAAACTACGGTACTAGAATAGAATGTAGCATACACGTTGCAAGTCGAACTTCATTTTTCCGCCAAAGTGCTTGGCTAGAGGGGTTGGCGTGAAGTGGAGCTGAGACGTTGAGTGTTTGTTTATTTGCGTCCCGGGCGGGCTCAGGCTCATTTTTTCTGAAACCTGAAAATTATTTATTCATGTGCAGAAAAAATTGAAAGAACTTTTTCTTTCAAGTCATTTCAGTGCCGTTTAGATCAAAACGAAATTGGAACTGAAATTGTATTTTAATAGTTGATTGCTGTTCCAACAGAAAATTTGGGATGTTTGGAGATTTATGTCTACTGCATTTCCGGCGACAATCCTTTGATATTGTGCACATCAAAACAAGCACAAACAATAAATTAACTTTTAGTTGAATTTTCGTTTGTGACAGTGGATATTTTTTAATATGATCGTTTATTTTTTATTAGTTGTTAATTATATTAAACTTAGAGAATGATTTCTTGGTTTTTTATGAACACCAGAAGCTTGAGGTTTGCAAATTATTTAATTGTGCACGAGTGATAATCGTTCTTCATATGAAAATAGCATAGTGATTATTTTTTTCGTTAGCCATCATGAACTCTGATCATGTTGAGGATTTTCTTTCATAAGTAAACATATTTTCCATGTTATTCCGATAGAAAACAATCGATCTGTGTTTCTCTTCAAAGTTTTTCCCCCCAAAACGCTTGGTTACCGGGGTTGGCGTGAAGCGCTGGGACGTTGAGTGTTTGTTTATTTGCGCCCGGAACCAAAGACTAAAATGAAAATAGAGCCGAGGCCACCTCGGTCCCGGGCTCGGGCTAAGCTCGCCTCATCTCTAGTTTGCTACAGGTGACAATGTACCTCAGAATTACCTCAGATAGATTACTCCAAGATTTTCAATTTTGAATAATTTATTGCCACATAATCGACTTATCAGAGGGTTAAATATTTTGAATTTGACTCTTTATTATTCACTTTTAAGTTAAACTTAGAATAAAAAATTTGTTACATAATTAGAATGTTAGTTTATAATGAAGAAATAAATAAAATAGTCTAGATTGTTAGAAAGTACGAAAAGAAAGTCGTACGTAAAATAGACATTTATTTTAGAATTATATTGTTACAAATAACAGAAAAATGTAATGATTTAGAATATTCATTAAGTCTATACTAATAAAAGAAAGTTTCGTTCTCTCTGTGTGTGCGTGTGTTTGTTCATGAATGCTAACAAAATCTACGGCACGTACTAGGCTGAGAGGCTAACCCAAGTTAAATTTTAAAATTCTAAAAGTTAGTTGATTTTTAAAACAAAAATTCTCATAATTCAACTAAAGCATGCGTTTTTATCAAATCGCAGACAGTTTCTTCGAATAGTTGGAGAAAAGGACGGTGATTTGTTGGAACATGGGATTGTTAAAGGCAAAAAGGGATCTTTGTAAAGAGCGCCGTATTTTAAAATCTACCGTGCCAAAAAATTCGAAAATTGCACAGCCTGACGCAATTAAAATTCTCATTTGAAAAATTCTAAAAATAATTCCGCTTTAGTTACAAAAAATAAATCGCGAAAAATCTATTTATGAAAGGAATATTTTTTTTTTTTTTTTCAAAAGAAATGCAAATTTTAAAGAAATCTTCCACAGCCAGACCATGTGTATGTTGAATAAATAGTCATTTTTACGTATCCTTTACGGCGCCATGCTCTTTTGCTTTTAACTGGTGTGGGCTTTGACTTAGCAAGATATTTCTTAGAAGTATACAAGAAAATTTTATTGAAAGTAGCCAATTTTTAAGCTGCATGAAAGATGGCATCGACAATGTGTTCGTAGGAGTGTGCTCACCAATTTGCACGGCGGAAAAAAAAAATAATCTGTATATACTGTAGATTTTATGTAAAATTTCTTTTTTTTTTATTATTAAGGAAACTGTTTTACTAAGTTGAAATCGTACAATTTCTCGGAAAAAACGGAAGCTTTCTTTTTTTTTCTTTTTTTTTTTTTTTTCTTTTATCCCAACTTGTTGAATGACTCGTTGAATCCCAACTCATGTTGAGGATGTTCTTAAATCAAAGAGGGCAACTTTGTGATATAAGTTTTATTATTTTTTTTTTTCGGAAATTACATGAAATTAGCAGGTTTTGTTATTAAGAAACTATCTAATCGCACTCATTTTTTTTTAATTTTTTGCAAAAACACAACAGATATTTCGGAACAAGTCATCAAAGTTGACGTTTTGAACCGCATTTTTCCGACAAAAGCAGAAAAAACAATCAACAAAAGAGAGAAAAACGCATGATGATGTGATCAAAATCACTTATAACTCGGTAGGTAATTTAATTACCATAAAATGGAAAATACAGTTTTGTTACAAATCGCTTCCATGGTCAGCTTTTGCAAATTTATATCTTTCCATTAAAAAATGAATTTGTAAATGTGTCAAAACGTTTTGCGTTTGAACAGCAGAGCAGTTGAAAAAGCCTTTAAAACAAAAATGTGTCTTCCCAAAAAGAATAATATAAATGTTCCTTTTAAGGGTGCATTCGAAAAAAATGCTTTTCCACCCTCATCAGCTCGGAATTTTCTAATACAATTTCAGACACATTTTTAAAACTAGAAACATGAAACTTGCTGAGGGGATTTCTGAAGAGATGTGTAAGAGATGTTATTTTACGCTCCATTCATTAGAATTTGATTTATAAACAATTACCTTCTTCGTAGGATCCTTTTTTTCGTTCTCAGCTCTCTCGCTTCGGAAAAATCGGTTAAAAATGCCGTTTTCGATTGCTTTTTTTTTTTTTTTTTTTTTTTTTTTTTTGCAATATTTTCTGCATTTATTAAAGAATCGACAATTACCGGACCTTGTGTACTTTCTAAATAAGAGAATTTGAAAGTTTCATGCATTTGAGAGCAAAAAGGAATTTAAAAATAAATCGGAAAATAAGCAGTTTAAATTGAAATACATCCTTAATTAGAAAGAAAAAAAAGAAAAAGAAAAAGCTGGGAAATATTCATTTAAAATTTTGCAACTGATTTTTTGTTCTATGTTCTACAATGAAGTTTTTTAATGATTTCAGATGAGCTATCAGAACATTTACCCTCTAATGGCGAATATTACCGAGGTTCCAAATTCAGAGTGGCAATATGCATTACCAATATATATTCTGCATGAATAAGAATTAGTCTATGTCTATACTAGCAAAAGCCATGCTTTGTTTGGATTCGCGAAGCATTATTTTATAAAACAGATATTTGAAAGTAACAATATTTTTTTTATTATTATTATTTTTGCATCTTTATTAAACAAAAACGTTATTTTATGTTTTGGCGCATTTTAATTTTTTATTTATGATGTAAAGCTGGCATAATAAGATATTTTCGAAGCAAACTTTTACAATTTTTTTTTAAATTTTCAACTAAAAGCTCTTTTAAAGATGTTTTTACAGTTTCAAGTAGCCACTAGTGTTTTTTAATTGTTTGAAATATGCATGTTTCCAATCTTTGTAATCAACATCCGATAATCTTTGATAGCTATTTTAGAATAATATATTTGAAGAAAGCTTGAAGAAAGTTACTTCTTCAAAATCCTATTTTCTGGAAAAAACATTTGAAATCTGCTTTCGTTGATACTATGAATTTTTAACTGTAAAACATTTTATTTTAATTTCTTCGTTTTTATACATGTTAGCGTATGAGAATTGCTGTAATTCTCTCCGCGTGGGAGAACTTTTTACTTTCTGCGAATGGCAACTCAATTAATGGAATTACCTTTTAACGAAGCGCTCTCTAATTCTCGCAGTGACGTTTTCACGAATAATTATTGTTGTGTTTGCGAACTTATTAAAGTCTTATTTTTCTATAAATCCTTCTGATTAATGAGTCGATATTATTTAGCCACAATACGACCTTCGCAAAAATATTTATAAAGAGCTTGAACCAACAACTTCACACAGATCTTTTAATTTTTCATTTATATAACAAATTTAAGAATTAATTTTATTTGTTTACAATTATTTTGTTGCCAGTTTAAAAAAAAAAAAAATCCATAATACAATTCTTTTAAAATGTTTAAGTGTCATCTGTGCAAACGATTTTGCGGGATAATGAAAACATGTTTTATTTAATAAATTAATCATGATTCTATCTATAATTCTTTACTCCATGATTTAAACTTTTTTTTTCTAAAAATATACGCGTTTCATTTTTTATTTATTTGCTAAAATGCGTCCGTATTGGAAATGCATGTAAAATAAATTAATTAAAATAATAATTTTTTTAACGTTTTACTGTAAAAAAAATTATATTCTGCAAATCTACAGATCATAATTTATTTTTGTGTTTAATTTGAAGTTAAAATATTGAATAGTTTTTTTGTAAAGCGTACGACAAATTGTAATTTGAGTGGACTAGTAGAGGATTCGCTTCGCTCATTGGTCATAGCTATTGGTTTAGAGTATGATATAATAAGTGCTTTGTTGCTGATTATAACAGGTTAAAAATATCCAATAATGGACACAATCGCCTCTCCTCAAAGTTTTTGGTTCATAAATAACTAGGAAATAAAAATTTAGCCTTTATTCATTTTCTTTCAGAATTCTCCTTGTACGCTAAAATGCTGTTATGCTGATTATCTTGATTAAACCAGGAAACAGATTTTTTTTTTTTTTTTTTTTCCTCATAATAATAGAAAACTTTGAATTTTATTTATGCTGTAATTTACAAAATTGTGTTTATTTTAAAGATTGCAAGACTAGTATATATTATTGGAATGCTCACTTACTTTTCTTTTATGAGCTACTACCAAATTTATTTTCAAAAAATTAAAAATTATACTTTATTATGAGGAATTTGAAAAAGTAAAAATCTAAAGATGCTCGTTATTGAATTTGTGGTATTCTTGCAATTATGCATTATTCCTTTAGAATGTACTTTATACTATCAATACTTCACAAACTGTATAAAAATAAATCTATTATTTTCTGAAAATTAAAAAGAAACAAAAACCATGCGTCCAGCATAGACTATGAAACATTTTCCAACAACCAACACTTTCAGAATACTGTAACAAAATTTTGCAATTTATTAAGCTGAAACAGGATAGCTAAATAAACAATTTGAAAACCCAATTTCTGCAACTACCATCAAAAATTTAAAAATATGAGGTTTTTTTTTTTCTAAACTTCCTGTATATAATCTATATTTGTATATCTGCTACATAGTATGCTAAAAGTCAATTTAGTTAAACATAGTTTATTAAACGCTTTTGTATACCTGTAGTTTAGTTAACAAAGTTGAAAATCTCCTTTAAAATTGCCATCAATAAACGAAATTGTACTTGCAATTTTTTGTACAGCCTTGTATGTACATAATATATCGAATTTCTACATTCTAAATAATATGAAAAAATCAATAATAAATAAAGTAAAAATGCGCAGCACAGATGAAATCGCATTTCCAGCAATTATTATTCGAGGAGTACGGTTGTCAAATTCTTTTTTGTGTTTTTGTAAATGAACGATGAATTCTATGCTCACCTTATTCCACTGTTAGTGCTTTACAGTACAACTCATATGTGTATAAATTTCAATATGCTTAAAATAATGTAATATCATTAAAAATAAAACACACCGCAAACGAATTTTCCGCCACAAACCGTATAAATCGGAATTTCTTTTAGTATCCGAACCTTAAAGACTAAAAAATATTTAATTTCATTAATGAGTATTTCATCGTGAACCCAAAAACATGTAGGACAAATCAAGTTCGTAAATACTTTTGAACTATGTTGAAATATCTTGATGAACTAAGTCAACTATTGTTTCAACTATTATACCTTCATAACATTAGAAACATGCAGTTTAAATTTTTCAGCATCAGCCTTTACTTTGTAACAGTATAATCTTATTGTAACAGCATCAGTATTCGACTTGGTCTAATGAATAGCAACTTGTGTAGACTTAAATTAATTTGCAAGTTCAAACGCATTTTCTTTGAAAAAGAAATTTTTTTTTACTTGAATATTTTGGATACAAAATATTCCAGTTAATCAGATATAAATATTTGCAAATGTAAACTTCAAACTACGGTACTAGAATAGAATGTAGCATACACGTTGCAAGTCGAACTTCATTTTTCCGCCAAAGTGCTTGGCTAGAGGGGTTGGCGTGAAGTGGAGCTGAGACGTTGAGTGTTTGTTTATTTGCGTCCCGGGCGGGCTCAGGCTCATTTTTTCTGAAACCTGAAAATTATTTATTCATGTGCAGAAAAAATTGAAAGAACTTTTTCTTTCAAGTCATTTCAGTGCCGTTTAGATCAAAACGAAATTGGAACTGAAATTGTATTTTAATAGTTGATTGCTGTTCCAACAGAAAATTTGGGATGTTTGGAGATTTATGTCTACTGCATTTCCGGCGACAATCCTTTGATATTGTGCACATCAAAACAAGCACAAACAATAAATTAACTTTTAGTTGAATTTTCGTTTGTGACAGTGGATATTTTTTAATATGATCGTTTATTTTTTATTAGTTGTTAATTATATTAAACTTAGAGAATGATTTCTTCGTTTTTTATGAACACCAGAAGCTTGAGGTTTGCAAATTATTTAATTGTGCACGAGTGATAATCGTTCTTCATATGAAAATAGCATAGTGATTATTTTTTTCGTTAGCCATCATGAACTCTGATCATGTTGAGGATTTTCTTTCATAAGTAAACATATTTTCCATGTTATTCCGATAGAAAACAATCGATCTGTGTTTCTTCCTTTCCTGTAAAAGCATCGGACCTTTACGATAACTGTGCAAGGCTTTAATTTGCGTTTATTTTCAGGTTCACATCAATCATGGGGAATTGTTAAGAGAAATTAATTGATTATAGTTAAAGATGTACACATTTTATAGAAAATTGAATGTGTTGTTCGATTCTTCAGCATACAAATAGTAATTTCTGCAAACTTCATCCATTTATTCATTACACTTTTTAAATGTGCCCATCAAATTTTCTTATTAAAGGACATAAAAATATGAGAATCATTTTAAGCATGAAGTATATTTTTATTTGATACCAAACTGCTCTTTACAAGATTGAATTTAAATTTTTATTTAACAGTAATTTTTATGTAAAAAATTTTTAAATATCATACATATTTATTATTATTATTGCTATTACTATTATTATTATTATTTTGTTTGTGTGTATATAACTTTGGTATCGGACTCGGATCAGGCTCTGATGACAGAAAATCTTTTGGGCTCGGATCGGGCTTTGATGACAGAAAATCTTTCGAGTTCGGATCGGGCTCTGATGACAGAAAATCTTTCGGGCTCAGGCGGGACCGGGCTCCAAAAAATGAGCCCGAACTCATCTCTATTGCAAACCTGTTCACTCATAAATGAAACAGTTTAATACAATACAGAAATTTTTACTTTGTACGAAATAAATACCATCTCCCCCCCCCCCTCCCCTAAAAAAAACCCTTAGATTTTTTTATTTTTATTTAAGGGGAAAAAATATCTTTTAAATACAGTGAAAAATAAGTATAAAAATAAAATTCAGATTCTAGAGTGCACTAATGCCATTTCGTTGTCTAGGACCTTCCCAAATTACAGCATGTCGAAATATTTTTATCTAAACCTTCATTTTACATTTTTTTTATGTTAAGGGATCAGATTATGTTCAGCTTCAGCGGTACCTATGATGTGGTCACTTTTATGAAGTTCGGCTATTGGTCATGAATTAGCGAAGGTGATTCATGACATGATTATCACAATCTCTTTCTTTCATTGAAACTCCCCTTCCTCTTCCTGATGACCAGAGAACTTTTGCAAATGAAAGAAATAATGTTGTAGTGGAATTTTGAAAACGCCGTCTGAACGCAACCTTAGTTATTGAAAATCAAACAAAATCATACTTTTTAGGTGTAAACTGTCACAGTGCATCAGCATCATCATAAATTATTTATTGGTGCTAAAAAACCCCCCCCGAGATTTTGTTCATACTACCACGAACACTGATTCTAAGTCTGTAGTAGATAAGAAACACCATGATAATGTGCGCAAACATGGGATATTATAAGCAGAAAGAGCCATCAAATTACTGTCTTCCTCTGATAATGTTATCTATCTGTAACCAGTAGAGCGAGGGGGATATCTGACATGGTTATCACCAACCCTTTCTTTCGTTGAGACTACCCTTCCTCTTGCTGATGACCACAGAACTTTTGCAAAAAAAAATAATTTTTTGTGGAATTTGTAAAATGTTGTCTGAACGCAACCTTAGTTACTGAAAATCAAACAAAATCATATTTTTAATGTGTAAACTGTCATAGTGCATTCTGCATCACCATCAATTGTTTATTGCGGGTAGAAAAACCCGCGATTTTGATCCAACAAACACGAACATCGATTCTAATTCTGTAATAGATAAGAAACATCGTGATAAGACAATACGGGATATTGTTAATGGAAAAAGTCATGAATTAACGAGAGTAATCCCTGACATGATTATCACCACCCTTTCTTTCTTTGAGACTCCCCTTCCTCTTGTTGATGACCAGAACTTTTGCAAAAGAAAGGCTAGAGAAATAATTTTGTATTGGAATTTTGAAAATGTTGTCTTAACGCAATCTTAATTAAAAATCAATCAAAAGATACTTTTTATGTGTAAACTGTCACAGGGCATCAGCATCATCATAAACTATTTATTGCTGGTAGAAAAAAACCCGCGATGTGGATCCTACAAACACGAACATCGATTCAAACGCTGTAAAGATAAGACAACATCGTGATAAGGCAACATGGGAGATTATGAATGGAAAGAGTCATCAAAACACTGTCTTGCTCTGACAACGTTGTTTATCTGTAAACCAGTAACGACTAATGCATCAACATCACTCATTCTTCTTGACTGCAAGTAACAGTTACAACTGATCATACAATCGCATCGCCCTCAGACCTGGGAACCACATGCTTGCCTCCTAAAGTCCCTGCGCGGACCCCCTACCTACAACAAACAGGTGGTTTTTTGGATATGAAGCGGAATATTTCTATATATCCAACCACATTAAACGAAATAAAAAAAATCATATACATGTATATGCATATATCGCAGTCTATGTATATATATACCCTAGCCTATATTTCAACGCAAATCGCTACAGTGGAATCACGCAGCGTACCGAGAAAACGCACACAGCTAATAAATGCACCGCTAACTATGGAGGCAGTGTTGAGTGGGGAACCCCCTGTGGTACATAACACCACTGCGAAACCACTACTTCGTGTATATTCCATCAGATAGCTCTCTCTCTCCCCTTTTCCAAAATCTATCAATGAATATAAACCCCCCTTCCTTCCATTTTCCCACGTGACCATGCGGACGGACCCCCCTCGGATTGACCACTAAGAAACGAGGGCCCTTGCTGCTTTCTAGTGGGCCCTCCTACCGGCAGTGCATTTCCTCTATTGCATCTGGTTGGGGGCCTCCCCGCGGAGTATAGGGCCTCGTATAAATTTTATTTAAAATCAGATGGAAGGGGGAGAGAAAGGCGTTTTTCCTGTTCACATTCATTAGCTTGCAGAAACCCGCCTATTAGTGTAGAAATTAATCAGATGATCACGAATAAGGAATGAATCGGTGCCGATTTCTGGGATGCGCTTTTTTCCCCCTTCATCTAATGCGATCCCCCCCCCCCCCCCATGTTTAATGAATCTGAAGCTGAAGTGCAATTTATGCATCCGTTTTCGCACATGAAACCCGACGGGGCACTTTACTTGTGCTTGGGAGGTCGCATTCCCTCATTTTCGTAAGTCATATCTTTGTTCTCGTCGTGTAAGACAAGCATTTTTCGTTTCCTTTTCAGATACTGTATACATGAATGTAGTGTTTTATCCAAACATGTTACCTTACGATTTTTAGATTAAATGATCGACAAAACAAACCTTTCAAAAAAAGGTCAGTTCTCACGACCCAAAGCAAGTCTGGATAATGATAAATGACGTCTTGAGCAAACAAAGTACCCGTTCTTCGTATAAAATATCAAGCAAATGTATATTTGTTTGGAAAGCTATGTGCATAAACATCGAGAATAAAAAGATGCATATTGTAAAACTTCTAAATAACGGGGATCTTGGGACCGTGTAGTTTGTATAAGTGAAAGTCGAGTAATATATATATGATTAATATGTACCATAATTAAATTAACCCTTTCAGGGTCAGATTTTTTTTCAATTTTTAGAAAAAAAAACACATTAATAAAATTAACACTAGCTATCCAAAAAGATTAATTAGTGTTTAACGAGCATTTCATTGTCTGAAAGATAACTAATGTGTTTCCATATTGTTCAATTAATATTCTATGACAATAAATTAAGGAAGGAAGATGTTTTAGAAACTATTGCATTACAACAAGATTTAACTGATATTACAAGTTTCTGATACTTTTTGCGCTTTAATACACATGATTCTTTCAGGAAAGTAATTTTTATTTTAAATTTAAAGAATGAAATATATGTTTAAAATGAAAGAATCGCAAACGGTGCAAAGAGAATTAAGAAAATATTTATTATTATTATTACTAAATGCCTAAATATAAATTAAGTCATATAGCAAATGTATAGACATATACTAACATTACAACCTTGTAAATAGTAACAAAAGTATTTATTAAAACAAAATAATACTATATTAAAAGACATGTACAACTAATAGTCCACCAGACCCGAAAGGGTTAAATGAATTAGTGTTTCCCAGGAATTATTTTGTTCAGTTGGTCAAAATAGAATCATAAATATAAAAAATATTTTTTATTTTATTTTATTTTTTAACGCTCTCTAATAAATATTCTATGTTCAGCTTGAAAATCAAGTCTAATTTTTTACTTCAATTCAAGTTTTTTCTTCAAAATCTTTGTTGCAATACATATATTTGACGTTGGGCGCCGAACTCGATTACGAAGCAGTCACTGTTTTTTCCGCTTAATGTACAGCGTAAATAAGGTGGTTTTATTTAAAAACAAGTAAGAAAAATCATGCGTTAAGCATAGATTATAAAACATTTTCCAACACTTCCTGAAATCTTTAACAAAATTTTGTTATTTAGCGAAATAAGATGCTACTGTACATAACCAAATATGTATTCCAATACTTTTGAACAGCCCTATATTTGATCCGTCGGTTGATACATACATACTATATGATGGGAAAATTTAGTTTAGCCAGAAAATGCCTAACTAACTGAAATTTCGCTTTCAGCATTTTATCCTAATTTTATCCTGGAAAACACTTCAATACTTTTGTTCAGCCCTGTAATTCACCTAGTACCTTTATTACACGCCATTATTTTCTTAAAATTTAATTCAAACAAACACATTCCTAAAACTACTTAAATCACAATTCCAGAAATTATCATCTATGGGCGACTATGTAGTTAATTCTTTGCGTGACCCTGTATATCATTTAATCAATATTCTACAAACATTTCTTAGTATACTGAAAGCAATTCAATGTAAAAATGCATAACTTACTTAAAAACCACCTTTAAGTTAATTACTCTCACATTCAGTAACCCCTATGAGCTCTTTTATATAACCCTGTATATCAGCTATAACATTTATATACACCATATAATATGCAGAAAATTTAGTAAAACTTAAAAGCGCATATCATAACTGAAAATGCATTTCAACCATCTGTCAGCTATCATCGATATTAAACAGTACTAAAAATATAAGATTTGAAATATTTTGTGTGACCCTGTAAATGCTATGCCCTTCATATTATGCGTTAAATATTGAGTCTCAATGGCGTATATCAATTTTATGATACTTGAAATCGTTTAACGTTATTAAAATACGTCGCAAACAAATTCCCCCCTTTATTATTGTGTAATCTAATTCTTTTGAGTAGCTCTGTAAATGAATAATAACTATTATTTTGACTGCATATTTTAAATAAAGCGTATTTTAGTGCACTTTGCGAATGCATGTAAATTTGAATAAGTTTGACAGGGTGTAACACCTTTAAAATTCACTTTAAACGATTTTTTCTCATTGGCCGTAATATATCGGAAAAATTTTGACTATCCTTGTAAATAAACTAATCATATTAGAAACTTCATTTTCAATAGGGTTTGTGCTAGGGTAAACATCAATAACATATAAAAATTTCATAGCAATCCGAGAATATTTACGGGAGTTAGAGCGCGGACAGACGGCAGTACGGCCAGACGGACAAACAAACCGAATGCATATACACTTTTCAACTTTGTTGGAAAGTGTTAAAAAAACAAAAATGCATAATTTTTGCCAAGCTTCTTTTTAAAGTACGACAAAGGGGGAAAAAATTGAATTATTTTTAAATATTACATTTTTTTTTAAATTTTTTTTTTATTTTTAGCTTTTAAAATGTTTTATTGTTGCAGTTTCAAAGATTTTTGTCCTATTTTGTCGTGCATGTGTTAGTACGTCATTAAATGTATTGTTGTTTCAACTCCTATGCAATTATATGTTTGTTACAGGCAATATTTTGCGATTGCTCATCTGTGACGATCTAGCAGTAAATGGTCTTGAAATTAAAGTAAAAATGTATAACTAATTTTAAAGCTATCAAAAGGTTACATTATATACTTCTGAAAATAATTTATATAAGCCTGCCTTACCGGGAAGTAGATTAACAAGTAAGAAAAATCATGCATAGATTATTAAGCATAGATTATGAAGCACTTTCCATCACTTTCCATCACTTTTTGAAATCTTTATCAAAACTTCCTTATCCAGGGAAATAAAGTATAATTGTCCACATCCAAATGCGTATTCCAATACTTTTGAAAAGCCCTGTATTTGATCTGTCGGTTGATATATGGACTATATAATGGTAAACTTTAGTTTAGCAACAAAAATTCCTAACTGCTTGAAATTTACCTTTCGGCAAATGTATACTAATAAATGGAAACATACCTGAATACTTTTGTTTAGCCCTGTAAAGTACATAGTACCTTTAATACACGGATTTTTTTTGTTAAAGTTTAGTTAAAAAAAAAATCTCTTTAAAGTACTTAAATCAAATTTCCAGAAATTATCATCAAAAGGAGACCATGTATCCAGTTCTTTGCGTGACCCTGTATATCATTTATCTATATTCTACAAACATTTCTTAGTAAACCGAATGCAGTTCAACGTAAAAAGGCATAAAATATTTAAAAACAACCTTTAAGTAAACTATGGTCATATTCAGTAACCTTTCCGAGATCTTTTGTGTAACACTGTATATCTAAATTGTGTAATACATTTTTTAAAATAATGTAAATTTATATAAACCATATAATATGCGTACATCTGGTGAAACTTAAAAGCGTATATCATAATTAAAAATGCATTTCATCCATCTAACAGCCATCTTCCATAATATACAGGATTTCGGATAGAATATACTATTTGGAATCTTTTGTGTATCCCTTTAAATGCTATGCACTACGTATTATGCATGAAATAATTCATATTAATCATCAGTAACGTATATCAGTTTGATTATATGTGAAATCATTTACCATAAGTAAAATATGTCGCAAGCAATTCCCCCCTTTATTATTATGGATTGGAATACTTTTGTGTGGCCCTCTAAACGAATAATAACTATTCTTTTCGCTGCATACTTTACAAAATGCATAGTTTAGTGCACTTCGGAGATGCATATAAATTTGAAGGTGTTTGGCAGGGTGTAACATCTTTAAAATTCATTTGAAATGATTTTGCATAGGCCGTAATGTAATAGAAAACTTTTGACTGTCCCTGTATATAAACTAATCGTGGCAGAAACTTCATTTTCAATAGGGTTTGTGCTTGGGTAAACGTCATTAACGTCCAAAAATTTCATGGCAATCCGAGTATATTAACGAGAGTTAGAGCGCGGCCAGACGGCCAGCCGACAAACCGAATGCATAAGCAATTTTCAACTTTGTTGGAAAGTGCTAATAATAAAAATGGATTACAAAATTCTTTCTTTATATCAGGGTTGGCACGGTTTAAACCAATTGGTTTAAACCATAGTTTAAACCAATTGGTTTAAACCAATTGGTTTTTTTTCTCAAAAAAACCAATTGGTTTTTTTCGAAAAAATCTAATGATATTTTCTCATTTTTCTTTATAATTTAAGACTTACAAATTGTATATAAATATTTTCTACTTTTAACACTTTTTTTCAGCAATAAGTATTAGATATAGTGGGCCTAGGTTATTTTTTTTATGTATAGGATGAAAATCACTATGCATTGGTGAACATATTCCATTGCTGTAAAGAAAAATCTTAGAACATGTGAATTGATCAAAGATAAAATAGATTAAAAATATTCAATATTTAGTATAAAATATTTTCATTAAAAAAATGCCGATTGTTTAAAGCAATCTATCATAACATGCACAAGCTTTTGAATATGGAGCTACAAAACTTGATGATCTTTAATATTTTGGTAAAATTATAAAAGAAATTTTTTTTTCTTGGGGAGATAATCTTTAAAAATCAAAATATGAAGTTGTATAAGAGAGTATTCAAAAATTGGGTGCTAGTTATAGTTATAGTATTTTAACAATAACAAACTAATTTTTCCCCCTTTGTTATCCAGGGTTGTTAAATACCTGGGTTTTTTCAGAAAAACCAACCCACTGTGTTTTATCAGGGTTTTTTCAGGTTTTGGAAGTTTATTGGAGGTGGTTGAGAATGCTTGAAAAAAAATTTATTACTAAATTTAAAGTAGCTAATTGATTATTACAATTATATGACATATATCAATGACAGTAATCAAAATTGTGATAAATTGATTATTAGTAATAATTTATAAAGTATTTTTTATTATTACTAAATAATAGAATAAGCCAAGTAATTCTACATGTCTACATAATTAAATTAGGATTCTAAGCATATATGGTATTTTGTTATGAGTTTCTATTGTATAACATAGAACGGATTACACATCAAAGTATTTTTTTAATGGGAAAAAATTTGTTACTTACACGTGCTACAGAGATTAACAATTATTTCTTTTAAAAATTGTGATGGTATAATTAGGACATTTCTTTTCTTTGGGGTGGGGAGGGTGATGGTTATAAACTTTGAGTGGTGTAGTGATATTAAAAAATACATTACAATATATTATATATGTAATATAAATACATTATATATGTAATTTAAAGTTGAAATTTTGAAAAAACCCACCCGGGTTTTTTGGGCTGGGCAAAATCATAACAACCCTGTTGTTATCTGCTAAATCTAATTACTATAAATGTTGATTTCAAATTGTCTCTCAAAAAACAAAACCCCCAAGAAGTATCTTTTTTTTTTTTTTAATTATGGAAAATAATATTTACATTCATCAAACTACATCAGATGTTTATTATAAGTAATCAAAAGGTTGTTTATAAAGTTTTTCAAAGTATCAATGTTTCACTGTGTAGAGTAGTTTATTGTTTGGACATAAGACTACTACATGTTTACTAATAACCGTTTAAATTAAAATATGATTTTTTTTTCAATTTTCTACATAATTCACTAATTATTTAATTTAAATTATTTTAAAATGAATTTATACTACATATAATCCAACAATGTCTATTTTTATTAATAAATATGCATGTATATGTACTAAAAAAGGATGTTTTTAAAAAAACCCGGTTTAAACCAAAAAAACCTGGTTTAAACCAAAAAAACCGGTTTTTTTGGTTTTTTTCAAAAAAACCTGGTTTTTTTCCAACCCTGCTTTATATACAACAGGTCGAAAATTGCATGTCAAGCGTAATAAAATTGGTGCGTTCGTACTATAACGAAGTTTTAAATGTATACAAATCTTGGTGGAATAGTAACACAGTACTTCGGATACAATATAGTAGCCTCTATCTTTTATTTGTCCTTGTAAATTACAGGAAGTTACTTGCAGCAAACCTCAGCAATGTATAATGTAAAAGCAATATACTTAAAACACGTCTTAAACAATGTTTCCCCCTATACCATTATGTAATGAAATATTTTTGTGTGGCCTTATAAATGAATTACAAGTATTTTTTGCACCACAGATTGCACAAAAATGGTACATACATATTTTAGTATATACTTCATAGATGCACATAGATTTTATTATTTTCGAAAGAGTGCAACACCATTAAAATGCACTTGAAACTATTTTTTTCCATTGGCCGCAAAGTAACGGAATGCTTTTGATTGTCCCTGTAATTAAACTATTCATCGAATTTTCATGCATATCATAAAATTTGAAATGACTCGATAAAAATATGCAACAATTATACATTTTAAATTTCAATCGATTCGGTTAGGTGGTTTTTGCTCTGTTATGTGCAGACGGACGGACATGGACGGTGTGTGTGCGTGTTTTATTTATGACGGCTGATTATCTGCACGAGGGATATAGGCCCTAGGGGAGGTGCCTTACGTGTGTGTGTGGCTGGGGGGGGGGGGGGGGTTGGGGGATCTTTCTAAAATACCTAACCTGTGTTTAAGCAGGATTACTCAAGGTTCATAGAAAACCCCCAGAAAATTCCGAACGGTTAGGCAGACGAGCGCGATTGTGTTCGAGCCCAGCACCTCCCGTCAAATAGCTTCGAGAGCACAAGCTCTCAGCCACTGGTAGGACGACAGACGGACAGATAGGTGCTTACGTAATTACGAAAGCACCTAAAGAATAGGTTGAGTGTTATGGAAGAACATAAAAGGAAAGGAGTATCAACTATCTAAAGAACCACTTAGACTTGACTTTATTAGAAACAAACCCCCATTCCTTTTTTCTAAAAATATTAAAAATATATATTTCATTGTTTTAAATAGAAAGACGCACTTAGAGTGTTGATAAACATCGAAATTTGATAAAATTCAAAGAGTCATAATTTGGTAATTACTTACCCAACATATGTAGTATAGGGTAAGTCTTGCAATCATTTTGAAAATCGAAAAAAAATTTTTTGCCGAATTTACACGTTTCAGATACTGGAGATTCCGAGAAACATATTTTTTTGAAAAAAAAAAAAAAATTGCCGTCCGTCTGTCTGTCTGCCTGTTTGTCAGTCTGTCTGTCTGTAACCACTCTATCTCCCGAACAAATTGAGATAGAGACTTGAAATTTTGTATGTACTTAGTATGTAAGAATGGGACGAAGCCTATTTAATATCAGTAACCTCGATTATCCGGAACTATTTTTTTCGGACTCTCGAAAAATTCATTTTGATGAAAGGTACATAAAAATTTTCGATTTTTTTTATTTTAAAGAGTGGATGTAAAAGGCAATAAAATAACACAAACTTTGCATAAAGAACGAAGTCGATCGAGTTATTAGTTGCCGAGATATGTGTAATCCTGTTTTCCGCATTCTTTGATTTTTCACGACCCTGTATTTCAATCAAATTTCAATTCAAAGATATATTTTAATTGGAAATGATACGCTTCATCCGACGCAGTAAATTGTTAGTTAATATGATTATTATTCTTAGAGTAATAAGGATGTTTCTTTTAGGCAATCCGGTATTACTTGAGTATTTTGGCGTTTTATATAATTTGTCGAATTTGGTTCATCAGCAATTCATTAATAAAGCATGACTATGTATATTAAAACTATTTAAATTTGCGTTTAAATTTTATTTTAGAATTGCAGTGCATTTTATAAATAGTTTACACATGTTTTATTTTCATATTTTATAGTATGCATATCCATGATGGGTAAGTATTACGGTGGACCCCAACGACTAGTTTTTGGTTGTAAAAGAATGGTATTTTTCAAATGTCCTTCCTAGACAGCAGGCGACTTTTTTCTGAATATAAATTATTCTATGCGGTCAGCATATAAAAGTATATGAATAAAATTTTGTATTTAAAGATGTAAGCAGCTTTTTATAAAACAAACCCATATCTAAAAACTTTATTTGATTTGTTACTGTTCGGAAATGTGAGTATGTTTCTTTGATCGATCAACAATTAAAGCTGTTCTAAAATCAAAAACGGCAACTTTATGACGTAAGTTTTAATTTATTTTTGTTCGGAAATACATGAAACTAGTACGTTGTTTAGAAACTATCAAATCGCACTCACTATGCCCTTTTCTTTTCTTTTCTTTTCTTTTCTTTTTTTTTTTTTTTTTTTTTCGTTTTTGCAAACGCAATAAATTTTTCAGATAATAGTATCAAAGTGGGCGTTAATTGAAATATGCTACATTATACAAAACTTATCGTTATTATAGACAGAAACGTATAAAATACTTTTTTTTCTTTTTACACCTTCAGTGAACTTAATCGAAAAGTACATTATCTAAAATAAAGTCATTTATATTCAAAAGAAATGCACATGGAGCATTTTAAAATGCAACAATTATTCGGTATTTTAAAATATAAAAATTTTAATATTTTTAAAATCTTTTTATTATTTTGATTATATACAAAATTTTGAATTTAACTGTTTGAATAAACCAGTAACAAGCCTAACATTTAAAAAATAAACCTGTTTAAAATTAAAGATTTGGTTTTTAATGTCCTCTGTCCCTTTAAGAGATAATCAATCACTATTTCTATTTTGAAACTTCAGTGTAATGTTTCACAGAACACTTTTATTTATTTATTTATTTAAATCTTTTAATTTATGAGAAGTATAATCTCACAAAAGAATTTTCTCAACAATAAATTTTACTGGAATAAATGGACAGGTCATGTGAATCTCATGACACTAAAAACTAAGAGGTGATAATCTGCAAAATACTTGATTAATAAAAAGAATGTTGTCCAGTTAAACTGATGGCATTGAGCTCACAGGCTACGCATACTAATTGTACATTACAGCCTTATATTTTCAAGGGTTAACTCCGTTCGAAAAAAAAAAATTAAGAAGAGGAAACAGCTCTCCCCTTTCCCCTTTTTTATACTTAATCATTGATCCTCCTAAACTATCAAGGACATGCTTTATCATATAAAAAATCTATATCCAAAATTCAGAGCAAATCGGATAATTCTCAATAAAAACCCATTTAGCATTTATATAATTTAAGAGGAGTTATCCTTCTCTTTTATACTTAACCATTAAACTTCCAAAACTATTCAGAGATTTGAACGAAATCTAATAATTCTGCTTGAAAAACAAAGAACTTAAGGAGAGGGGCATTAGAACCCCCGTTCCCCCTGTTTATATTTATTCAACGAACACCTAATAACAGTCACGGAATCCCCTCATCAGAATGATCCTATATCAAATTCTTAACGAAAACTGTTAATTCTGCATGAAAAACCCTTTGATATCAATTAAGGGGAGGGGCATGAACCCCCGTTCGCCCTCTTATACATATCGAATGAACTCCAAAAACTAATCAGGGAAGCGCCTTATCAGGATATACCTATATACAAAATTTCAAATGGATCGGATATTTTTATCATGAGTTATCGCGTTACGCACGAACGAACATACATACAGAACGGGCGGGCACATAAGCTCTCAGGCTATGATAGCCTGTGAGCTAAAAATTAATGTTTTCCTTAAAAGCTATCATTTGTAGTGGTACTGAGAAAATTTTGCCCTGGCCGAAGAGGCGCCACCATGACTCCAAAAGTCGACTTCTATGAAATTCCATCGCAAACTGGTATAGTAAAAAAATATGACGAAAACAAAACTTTTTTTTTTCTTTAAGAAGAAGAAATTAAGGGTGTATTCGAAAAAGCGCTTTTCCATCTTCAACAGCTCGAAATTTTCCGATACAATTTCAGACACATTTTTTAAAATAGAAACATGAAACTTGCTGAGGGGATTTTTGGAGAGACATATTAGGTGCCATGCAATGTCATTTTACGTTCAATTCATTAGAATTTAATTTATAAAGAATTATCTTCTCAGTATGACCCTTTTTTTCGTTCCCAGATCTCCCGCTTCGCAGAAATCGGTTCAAAATGCCGTTTTTGATTGCTTTTTTTGCAATATTTTCTGCATTTATCAAAAGAATCGACAATCACAACACCTCGTGTACTTTCTAAATAAGACAATTTGCCAATTTGATGCATGTGAGAGCAAAAATGAATATAAAAATAAATCGGAAAATAAGCAGTTTAAATCGAAATGCATCCTTAACTCTAGACATTTAACAAATAGAAATCAAACGATGACATATGTGATATTTTATCATTTAACGTTGCTACTTTTACATTTCTATTATATTGCGCCAAACTTCATCTCAAAAATTAAAAAATTAGAAGTAGCACATCAAGCGCAGCAAATAAGGTGCGTTCATACTATAAGGAAGTTTTTAAAATATTCAGATCTTGGTGTAATCGTATACAGTACTTCGGATACTATACAGAATCCGAAATCTTTCGTGTATCCCTGTAAATACTATCTGCATCCTATTACGAAGGATGTAACTTGTAGTAAACCTAAGTAACGTATATCAGTTTCATAAAATGTGAATTACAGTAGAACCTCGTTATAGCGAACCCGGTTTATAACGAACTCCCGGATATAACGAATGGAAATTTTGGTCCCGCCGTTTTCCTATTGTATTTAATGCTATTTTACCCTTTTATAGCGAACCTCCGGAATCTTAAGAATCGGTTATAACGAACTTTTTTTCTAGTCGACCATGATTTTTTTTTTCTCTCTTTTTTCTTTTCTGCTGATGTGAAAAAAGGTTTTCGACTCTAATATTATAAAAAAAAAATGCATGCCGGCTAATATATCATGGTACAAATTAACTATGTCTCTTTATTAAATAGTAGTAAGACCTGCATTCTTTCTCTTTTATAGTAGCCATTCTGCAGGTGTAAATTACGCCCACCCGTCAGTTATTTTCCATTACTCCTGGCATAGGAAATCAGTAACGCATTTAAGCTAACTTATTTAATTAATGTATTTAAGAATAATTCGAGACATGACAGCATTGAAAAGAATATCTTTAAAGCAAGCAATAATCAAAGGCTTTTTTCCTTAAATTCTGGTTTTTTTTTTTTTTTTTTTTCTTATCTTATTTTATTATTTATTTATATTATTAATATAATATATTTAATATATATTATATTAAATCTCCTAAAATCTCTCTGGAGTTCACAAGATGATGAAAAAAAAAGGAAAATTTAAATGAAAAAAACAGTAAACAAATAAAATAAAAATAAAATAATTTTTAACGCGCCAATAATTAGTGTTGCTCATCCTAAGTCTGGATAAAGTGTAAAGATTTTAGTATAATCAGGATCATTCTTTAAATTGTCTACTCATTTATCCCAACATTTATCCGAACTAGGGTTAGTCTCGAATGTTTAGATAATCGGCGCTTTACTGTATTTCTATTTGTCTTCCTTTTTAGTTAATTTATTTAGTATTGTGCCAATTTAATATTATCAATTTTAGTCAATTTAATTCATTAAGGATCATATCTAAATGAATTTACGTTTTTTTCTTAATACATGATTACTGAACATATAAATATCATGTAATTATATACATATTTTGTAAACTCTAACATTTTTTAACGGTTCGGATATAGCGAACAAAAACTTCGCTCCCTTAAAGTTCGTTATAACGGGGTTCGACTGTAGTTTAATATTATTAAAACGCGCCATAAACAATGTTTTCTCTATATCTTTACGTAATAGAATATTTTTTTGCGGTTCTGTAAATAAATAATAAGCATTCTTTGCACCACAGATTGTACAGATTTTATATTTTAATATATACTTCATAGATGGATATTGTATTATGTACGAAAAAGTGTAACATCAGTAAAATGCATTTGAATTTATTTTTTCTCAATGGCCCACGATAGAACGGAATATTTTTTATTGTCTCTGTAATTAAACTATGCATCCGATTTTCATGAAATTTGAAATGACTCGACAAACTTATGTAGCAATTACATATTTTTTAAATTTCAAATGATTCGGTTGGGTAGTTTTTGCTTTGTCATATGTGGGTAGACGGACGGACTGAATGATGTCTTATAGGTTCTACATAATTCCGTATTTATTCCATGTTCGTATTTAGATAATTACGAATGCACCTAATAATGATAATAGTATGTCTCATTTTTTTCCCCAAAGAAGAAACGCTTCTTGAAATTAACAGTAATCTTTTTTCGAATTATTAAAGATTTGATTATTTATAAAGTTAGTTATAGTATAAACGTCCCTCATTTAGCACCATTGACGTACAATTTCCATATTGATACTATTTTATTTGCCAGAGAATGGGTATTTTTTTCCCTTCTAAATACAATATTTAGCACTCAAAGACGTACAAAAAATTTAAAAAGTTTGACATTTTTGAAAATTAGTAGTATATGTTTTTCATAGCATAGTTTTAATTCCCAACCTGCTTTCAAATTGTAAAGAATTATTTAAAAAAAAAAAAAAAAAACTATGTTTTAAATTCCAAACTCTTAAACAAGTGAGTACACGATAGAAAACCGGGAAAGCCCGGCTTCACACATAGGAGGAGGCCCCCCTATTACTCTAACATTTGCAAACTATAGTATAGTTTTCAAACAAATGCAATTTGTTTGAAAACTATATTTCAGCGTATCTTCTATAATAATAAGGAGACATGTTTGTGAGTGTGTCAGCGTTGTTCTGAAGAGACTGTTGCACTAGAGTTACAAAATTTGGGAGGAAGGTACTTGAAGTTTGCACTTCGAAGCCCGATTTTCGATTTTTTAATTAGTTTTTTTAATCTAAATTTTTATGCGATTTTTAGCGTTCTTTTTATGTTTTGAAGCGATTTTTCTGCATCAGTGATGAAATACGGTCTTATTCTTTTATAGCCCAGTCATTTTAGCAAAAATAGGGGAAAAAATTAGAACAAAGCTGAATTTTTGCATAGGGGCTAGTTAGGGTATGTAGTTTAACATACTAAAAGTCCCCATCGATCCGATGTGAGCTTTCGCCGCCAGGGGGCGCTAAAGAGCTTGAAAATCGGTTTTTTGTGAATATCTCATGAACAATGGCATTTAGGAAAAAAAGTTCAATTACAAAGTTGTAGATAATTTAATTTCCTATAAAAAGTGTTATTAACATTTGTTTGTCACACCAACGCTTCCCTGTCAAAAATGCAAAAAAGTGAACATATTTGAAAGTAAAATTATAAAATTCGAAAAATCTGCTGCTATTTAAAAAAAAAAAAAATTATACAAATAGATCTAAAATTCTCACCTTTGAATGGAGAAAGTGAATATATAACATGAATTTATGCTCATTTTCACATTACTCTTGAGGAAAAGCATTTAGCGCGTTTTCTTTTTTGTGGTTTCCCCTGTAGGTATATTCCACTTATAGTGACTGGCTTAATCCAATTTCAGTCATTTAACTGCTTTAGTAGTTCTTAGCACAACTTCAATTTCTACACACAATTCAGATTCGTCACTATCTGTATTTCTTTCTTTCGTTTTTGTGCTACTTTCAGTATTTTTTGTTCGCCTTTCGATATCATCACTGAATTCAGAAGTAGCGCTTCCCTCCTCCCTTGCAATGGCAGGATACATGTCAATATCCTCCTGGTCTTCAAATTCAATTTTACTTGCATTATGAGATGAAATTCTGCAGCAATTTATGCAAACATCAGAACATTTCAATCCAAATTATCGGCATCCACATGCTTTTCCACATCCTTTGGAGCAAGTTAAAAAAAAAATTGATTCAATAATATTTTTTGGTGCGGGCTGTAAGGTAGCTGGAGACAAATTAGGTGCATTTTGCCAGCACCAGCTCTCAGGATGTAGTTTATCGCCCAACCGGTATTGTACGAATGAGATACTCGTGTTTATCATGTACTATTGTGATAAACACGTAAACTGTGCAATCTAGCTGCATCTTCGGTAGGCGGCAACGATGAAAGGTTTTTTTTTACCAACAGCAGCTTCTTTCTTGAAACATACATAATGGTGTTTGTTCAGAGAAATTTCTGCTTTACCAGCGTATAAAGCAAGAAAAATAGTTTTTCCTGCCTCGGAAACTTCAAATTGGGATACTTGATCACTTTTTAAAATTCTGGCAGCTTGTATGTTATTATCTTCTTTCTTTTTAAAAAAAATTTCTAACGACATTTTACTTTTCCCAAACATCGCTGATGTCGAGTCACAAGCTGAAAAAGCGTGAAGGAAAATATATGATCTTTCAGAACAGCATCATTGTTAAGACTGTGCGATGAATACAGGGTGGTTGCAATTCGTCCTCTTCCTGGCTTATTTAAAAATATCTCTATCGCTGGAAGTGCTAAAGCAGTCAATAATACGAGCAAGTCAACATCATCGCCAACAACAGCAGTAAAGCGCACCAGACTTTTCTATTTCAATAGCTGTTTTAACATTTAGTGTGTATGCATCATCTTCTGTTTGTTTCGCTTCAAAACCATTCTCTATAAATTTCTCCATAAGCATAGATATGAGACGTGTCTTATTTTAATGATTAGATTAAAAAAAATTCTTTTTGCAATATTTTAGAGTTTTTTATTCCTTCTATATAAAAGCTTAGTCTAATGTATCAGAACATAACAAACATTTTTCCTTAAATTCAAATACCGGACTGTTATTTCTCAATTTTTCCTTCAATGGAGTAGTTTGTGCGGACATTGATGGTTTTTCTGCAATAGATTTATTGTATGATTTAATAGAATTCTTTCCTGTATAATATTTCTACACTTTGGATGAACGGTACATTCACTATTGTTTTTAGCCATTTCTTCAAATATTTTCTACTTCTGGTCACCTCTTTCCGAACTTGCTGTCACAAGGAACTTCAGTCCCTTTTTTCCTATTTTTACATAATCTTTCGGAACGCAATCCTCACCGCATACAAGACATACTATTCTGTCAATCTCCGTTTTTCGCTCACAATCAGCAACTAAGAAAGAGTCATTTTAAACTGTCATTACTATTTAACAATTTTTATAACATGCGTTGAAAATAAAATAATTCCCTACCTAAATACACTGGGGCGTGCGAAGAGAAAACTGCGCTCGGGGCAAAGCTTCAATTTGGCGCCCCCAACTTTTTTATGTGACAGGCCAAAAATTAGTTAGTAGCATAAATTTGGCGCCCTCCAAATATCCGCTCCGGTGGCCCCCCTTTCGTACAGAGCTGATCTCATAAAGAATACTTCGTTGGGGTAATAAATTAGGGTGATTTCATACTAGCGAAATGATCACCAAGTGAAAATTAAATATTGGAAAGGTGGTACATTTCCACAAATGCAAAGACATATAGGATATTGGGCAATTACTGTTTCACAAGCGCGAAAACGGCATAAAGATGGGCGAGAGTTGAGGGGAGGATCCAAAGTTGTTCTGTATATGTTCTGCCTCTTCGCCGCGTTATGACTGTGCTTCCGCATTTTTTTCAAACACGTTTACTTTATTTTAATTTTCAACAGGGAAGGGTTGGTGTGACAAAAAAATGTTAATGACACTTTTTGTAGGAAATTTAATTATCTAAATCTTTGTAATTGAACTTTTTTTCTAAATGCCATTGTTCGTGAGATATTCACAAAAAACCGATTTTCAAGCCCTTTAGCGCCCTCTGGCGGCGAAAGCTCACATCGGATCGATGGGGACTTTTAGTATGTTAAACTACATACCTTAACTAACACCTATGCAAAAATCCAGCTTTGTTCTAATTTTTTCCCCTATTTGTAAAAAAAGGTGCTAAAATGATTGGACTATTAACCAAATTTAGTAAATTTAGTTCTCTTCTTAATAAAGTATATTCGGAATTCGTACAGCGATTTTTGATTTACGATTTTCGATGTGATTTTTAATGATTTTTCGAGTTTTTGTCACTATTACAGATTTTTGTATGCATTAAGTTTATATCTATTTCTAAATGGCATGTAAAAAAGGCAAAAACCATAAAATTAATGAATCAGGAATAAAGGAATTATTTAGAATATTCACAGTAATCTATATCTACTTATAATATAATGCGTTTGGAGATAAGTGTGTAGAACGCTTCCAGTTCGTACCATTCTGCTTTACAAATCCACAGCTGCTAAACGCCATGTTAGGCCTAATGGAAAACATATGATAGCATACGACAACTAAATGATAATTTCTCCTGTTTGAAATAATGTTTGTTGAGCACATTTCCCTATAAAATATGTATATCATATCCAATTGCAATACATTAAGTTCCAATTTAAAAGTACGCTATTATAAACAAAATAAACGATTGACGGTTTCACATAAAAGAAATGAATGACTCTTAGTGATTCATTAAAATAATAGCAACAATAAAAATATCTAATTCTGATTGTAAAGTATTTGTAAAACCATATTAAAACATTTAAATACATTTTAAATTATATTTTTAACTTTCGTTTACATTTATTATAGGCAATAAGTTTACAACATTTAAAAAAAATCAATGGTTTTTCAAGTCAATGGTTTTTTTCATTGATTTATGCACTGTGGACTCACTTCAGCTTTTATTGTGCTGCCATCTATCAGCATCAATGCAAATAAATAATTTTTTCCATTGGATTTACGGTAAAATAATAATACTAATAGTAACTAGTCGTTGGGGGCCACCGTAATACTTACCCATCATGGATATGTATATGAAAATAAAACATGTATTTATACAATGCATTGCAATTCATAAACAAACTTAAATATTGTTAATATACATAGTAATGCTATATTAAAGAACTGCTGATGTACCAATTTCGACAAATTATATAAAACGCCAAACTACTCAAGTAGTACCGAACTGCGTAAAAGAAACATCCTTATAACTTCAAAAATAATAATTCTATTAACTAACAATTAACTGCGTCGGATTAAGCGTCTCATTTCCAATTAAAATATACTTCTGAATTGAAATTTGAATGAAATACAGGGTCATGAAAAATCGAAGAATGTGGAAAACAAGATTACAAATATCTCGGCAACTAATAATCCGATCGACTTCGTTCTATATGCAAAATGTGTGTTATTTTATTGCCTTTTACGTCCATTCCTTAGAACAAAAAAATTCGAAAATTTTTATATACCTTTCATCAGAACGAATTTTTCGAGAGTCCGAAAAAAAATGTTCCGGATAATCGAGGTTGCTGATATTAAATAGGGTTCGTTCCATTCTTACATACTAACTACATACAAAATTTCAAGTCTGTATCTCAATTTGTTCGGGAGATAGAGCGTTTACAGACAGACAGACTGACAGACAGACAGACAGACAGACGGACAGACAGACAGACAGACAGACAGACGGACAGCAAAATTTTTTTTCTAAAAATGTGTTTTTCGGAATCTCTACTATCTAAAACGTGTAAATCCGTCAAAAAAATTTTTCGATTTTCAAAACGATTGCAAGACTTACCCTATACTACGTATGATGGGTAAGTAATAAATAAAAGTTGCAAGATGTAATAATGTGTAAGAGATTTCTCTTTAACGTTTCCGCTATATAATTTTAAAATACCAAGGTATAAATAAATAGAATAATTGTAGTACGTTTCTTAGATATAATTTAAATTTCGTTTTATTATTAATACTTTTTTTTAAGATGTCAACATTTATAAACTTAATTTTTCAAATTTTGTTTTCTACTATAAAGAAAATATGGTACTTCTAGGTTATCCCGTCGACCGATTTCGCCAAATTATACAAATCGCCAAACTAATAGCCAAATTATACATGTTGACATAATTTTTATTTTAAGTAACGAAAAAACAAATAATTAGTAGAATATTAATAAAAATAGTAATAAAAAGTCGAAATAAAAATCATTTAATGACATTTTAAACACGTGAATCGCATTTAATGTCATTGAATGCGACATTCACGATCATCCATTATTGGCATTTAATCTTATAGTTTGGCGATAATTTTTTGGTCGACGGGATAACCTAGAAGTACCGAAAATATTTTTTTTCTCAAAGTGTAATGGATATATGAGGTATTATCATGAGTGCATTAATGAGATTGAAAATTATTTTTCCACATTCTATTATTAAAGTATATATATATATACTTTTTTTTTTCAAAGTTATTATATTCAAAAATTACTATGCTAAAAAAAAAATATCTGCTTTGTTGTAATTAGTATAAGTTATACATGACTGTATATTACTTACATTTTAATGACATTTCATAAGAAATGTAAATTTCGTTTACAATCTAAGAACATTTCAAATGAATATAAGCTAAGCTTTTAAAAATTGGCGTAATAAAATTAAAATTTTACGAAGGAAATAATAATAACGATTTTGGTTTTCATTAATAAGGAATGAATTTTCAAAGTCACATTGTTAGAGTTTTTAAAAATCAATTTTGATCTAAATCAAATCATCTTGGTTCGATATTTTCTATAAATAACTACAAATTTTCCAAAATTTTTTTTTTTTTTTTTTTTTTTTTTTTTTTTTTTTTTTTTTTTTATGTTGTTTCCAAAATTTTCTTTTTTTAATGTTGTTGTTTGTTTATATTAACTGCTAATAGAAGGCGCTAAACCCACTTTTAAAAATAAAGTATAAAGCTTTATTAATCGATTATCTAGGAATCTATTTCATATCCTTCCTATATTATATGAGTAAAATCGCTGCGGAACCATTGCTTTTTATAAAATAATGCATTTTAAAATTTAAAAAAAAAAAAAAAAAAAAAAAAAAAAATTAATGTTTAGTGAAATTTTCAGAAAATGTG